>JABFQC010007286.1:0-10169 GCA_022817085.1 Psilanteris sp. ZL-2020
GTCATATAGTTTATGATTTAGCTTTAATAATAAATAAATATTAGTATTAAATAGACAAATTATTAGTTGTATTATATATTTTACTTCATCAAATTTTCTTTTTATTTTATAGCAAAGGATATTTGTCTCACCAGCATAATATATAATATTTTCTCATGTTATATAATTTATCGTACACAATTTTATTCTATGTCAAAAAAGAGTTATAAAATAATGAAACTTATTGAAATATTTTAATTCTTTTTATTTTAATATTTTAAAAACGTTAATTAAACGTTATATATAATATATTAATATATTTTTAAATATCATAATTCTATTTAGAAGCCGCACTCTATTTGATTAGTAGTTAATATTTTTAAGGAAGAAAAAATGGAAAAAAAATATAAGTTAACATTATTTATTATGAAAATGTAAACATAAATTAATTCGTATGCGACAATAGTTAAATAGTACAGTTTAAAATAGTTTTTTCTACTTTTATTTATGATTACACATGGATTAGATTAATCAGTTTCATAAAAAATACAACATTATATGTACATAAAATTAACATTTTCAATTAAATGAAACGAATTAAAATTATTTTATTTACATTATATCAAATAAATTCTACAACTTTAATTCATAAAATATAAACATATTTTTTCGAATGTAAAATATCTCGAAAAAATAATATTTATGAAATTACATATAAACGTATTACTTCATTAATCATTCATGAGCTGATGAAATGTTTTTGAGTAATTTTTTCTTGATTGATGAAGGACAAATTTTCTTTGAATCAGTACATTAAACTTACACACAATTTCTCTATGACTATAAAAAGTTTAGTCGAAAACAAACTGAAATTAAATTTATGTCACTAATTTATTATATTTAGTTTGCTATTAAATAAAAAAATATATAATTCAAATTAAAAAGCTTAAAACATAATTGCTGAGAATTATCAATTAATTACCATAATTAATTAATAATTAATTTTAATTTTAATTAATAATAATTAATTACCAAAAAGTAACATCGAATGCAGGTACTTTGTATATTTCGATTCATAATTAAATATTTATCTCATAATAAAATTGAAAAAAAAAATCTTACAAATCACATAATTAAAATTGTTTTGCTAATATTCGGATATTATACAAAAGAAAAGATATATTCCCTTATTTCCAGTCAAGTTGTCAACAGCTTATTCATTCAAGATCAGCGTCACTTGGAGTCGTATATTATTATTATTATTGCATCTAAAAATTTATTCAGTTAATGATATTAAACCCTTCGCGAAACATTTTTCTGAAATATTTTAAAAACTTAATTTAACTACTTATTTAAATTAATTAAAAATGTCATTATTGTAATATTATTATTTATTACTACACATGTGATACTAGAAAAGTTTTTCTTTATTTCTATTGATTTACAACATGTGTACAACTATATAAATATTAATATAACGTAGTAAACCCATTTATATCCAGATTTCTGTATTACTTTTATGTATTATATATTAATTTATATTTTTTTGAAAATATATTAAAAAAATATATTTTAATACATATATATAATTTAAATTAAATATTAGACATAAATGGGTAAACAACACAATAAGTAACGACGGTTCTATGTACCACAAAATGTTAGTGATACAATTAGTGCCAAGTGACGATGACCATAAGGGATACGTTTGTAAATTTATGCAGCAATACCAACTATAAGTATAACTATACAACGTTAATGTTTGAATATACGTAGTATGTTTAAATACAATAAAGTTGGTAAGCTGAATTTGATTAAAATGTTAAAATATATATGTATGTGCATTTTACACTTAAAGACTTAGGTAAAGTCGAATCAGCGAGTCAATCACTATTATCGTTCATTTCATTTGCTTGCAACACCCTTGGAAGGTTTCGGTTTTGCGAGGCAAATGTAGCCCGCACTCACATCGCAGCCGGAAACGAGCAGATTCATAAGAACGCTATTTGATTGGCGGTTTTCGATAAGCTCTGTCGAATCGTTATTCACCGTTGGAACTGTAGTCATGATCATCGCATTCTGCTTTGTCGTTACCGTTGCAAATGCCATGTTTGAATTCAGCAGGGTTCCATTGCTGACACCTACACCTACACATCCACCATCATCACCACCACCGCCGCCACCATCACCTATACCACCACCGTCACCTACACCATCACCGTCACCACAAATATCACCTTCACCTTCTTCCCCATACACGAATTGGTGTCCCACTTGGATAACAGAGTTATCATCTTCAGGATTCAGCTCTGCATCCATTCGCTGACCATTTAATATATCAACGTCTGAGGATTGCATCCAACTCTTCGGTGAAGTTTGGCAGACTAATTGCTGAAGAAGTTGACTGCTTCCTTTATTGGCGATTAATAAATTTTTAGAGTTATCAATCTTCAGTCGTTTTTTAACATTCCCAACAGATCTGTCAGAAGAGTAATGTATTCGTTTTTGAGGGCGTTCAGTACAGCTATTAGTCACAAGTGGCAGGCCGGCACGTTTACCTGTAACTACACAAAATTAAAATAATGAGAAATGATTATTTTAATACATTTTTCATACAAATAAAACTAAAAATCTTCTATCAAATAATATTGTACATAATATTATTATTATTATAATATTTTACTGTTATATAGATATCATAACAAAAAAACTATATTATAATTTGTGTTAAGAACTTTACACTTATTGTTCTAAATTAATTATCTGTAGTACGCAATAAACTAAAAATTTAATATATAATTCCTTACTTACGTTGGGTATTATTTTCGGCCAAAACTTGAGCCGGATTAACTAAATTTCCACCACCTTCATCTCCACCGTCATCTTTTAATTTAATTATATCATTCTTATATAAATGGACAGAATTAGAATTTGCATTTCCACATAATGAATCACTGGACCTATAAAATATAAAAATTTATTAAGGATATTTTATTTTGGACTATACTAATGTTACTTTTATATAAGTGTCTAATTGCGTAATTTATATTTATAAAAAAAATAAAATAAATTATCATAATATATAACATATTTTACTTAAATATCATAACAACGTTACCATTTGTATCGTTTGGCAGATTGGGTAGGTCCCCACATTACCATATCATCACTTATTAATAATTGTAGAGCATTATTATTTTCGTTGTCCTCCATTGTTATATATGGCGTTCTAAGATTTACATCATCATCTATAACATCGCTGATACTTAACATAAGCATTTCATCTTCTGATAAACCTCCTCCACCAGAACTGTCACCACAGCCACCATAGCTTCTAGTCGGACTATATAATGAATCAATACTCCTTTCTGAACCCTAAAAATAATTGATTACGATTGTATATTATATAGTAATTTAAAAATCATTCAGTGTTATATTTGTCAATTATAATATAAATTTACTTTGCTCAGTGTAGGTGAATGTAAATCGGTATTAATACTAGATCGACTTGTAGAATCCCGATACATAAAGGGATCTTTTGTTTCGTAATCTGGAAGAGAATCTGTTAACGAAGATGTCAATTTATTAGATTGCGTTGAAACATTTTGAATGATATTCATTGTAGAAGTGGTATCTTTTATTATGGAATCGTTGAGATCGTTTGCTGGTACGGAAACATCAGATGGAATGTCAGGACTCAAAAGAGGACAAATCGTTTCATTGCCAAGTATAAATTCGTCAAGCATATCTGTAAGGAATGGAGTATCCTCTAATGGAACACACACATCACCAGCAGTAGGCGCCAAATGAGTAAGATCTTCAGGTTCGTCTTTCAACACTAAAAAAAAGAATGTGTGAGAAAACATATATAAGAATTAATAATTTTAAATTTAAATTAATTATAATATCAATATTATATTTTAAGTTAAACAAAAATAAATCAAATTGGTAAAATTGATAAAAAAGATGTTGATAAAATTTAAACCAAGCTTCAGTTTTACTTACTGGTAAGACCTGGCTGATCTTCGCTAAAGGTTAAGAAACCTTTGTTCATTTCCTCTGTACGAGGAGCAAATATGCTTGCAGTGTTTGTCTCAGCCGGTGGCGTGATATCAAAGTCCGATGGGAGTGACAATTCTTGATCAAGTAGACTTGAACCAAAACAACTTAAGGGATTGACGGCAGCACTTTCAATGCATTCTTGTGGATTAGGGCTCATACAATCATTAGTATTACATTCTACTCCATCAACTTTATTTGCCTATTAATTTAAATAATGTCATAATTTTTATAAGACATAATATAATTACAACGGGATAAATTACAATTTATTTGAATTAATACCTTTGATATATTTTCCTCGCTATTCAAACATTTGGTCGTTATAGTACTTTGATCAGTTTTGTGCTTGTCCAGGTGATTGAAATTTGATTCCACAATAATATTTTGGAATTTAGGCAGTGTGATTTTTGATTCTTTCTTTTTATTGCAGATACGGAATGATGGGGCAGTGATGCTTTTTGTTTCCGGAGCAACAACTGGTATGATGGTTTTGGTAGACAAAGTAGTTTTGCTTGTTTTTGAACGTTCCAAATTTTCTATTGGCTTTATATAAGATTTCTCTCTGGCTTTCAACTGACAAGTACTGTAAACTTCATTCTCACATTCAATTCCACTAAAAACATACAAAACGTTATATTGACATTAGAATTAATAATAATTGTTTTAAAATCAAAGTTATTCAATAAATATATTTATATTTTGTAAATTAAATTTTGCGTTTCTTTTAGATTTTTTTTTATACGATATTTTTTATAGTCTAAAATCTAATTCTCACATTTAAATTGAGCATAATATTTCAGTTATAATTTATCTAGTATTTATAAGTTATGTAATACAGTTTATCGTTAGCTTTGATAATGCAGAAGTAACGTAAAAATTAAATTTAAAACAAATTTCTTAATAAATATACATATTTTATATTTTCAGAATTATTATAATAATTTAAATAAGTTTAAATAATAAAGTAAGCCTTTATAGAACAACGAAAATAATTTTTTAACTATAAATTTGATTAATATATTTCTATAGATAAAATAAAGTATAGTAATCCTTAAAAATATTTAATCATTTTATAATAACATTCAATTCAAAATTATTCGTATTTTTTATAATAAAATATATTAACTGCAATTATTTTAAATTGCAATTTTAAATACAAAATATAAACAGTTTTTGTTATAATTTTGTGACTAATAAACATTAAGTCATTTTTAAATTTAATATATAACCTAACAAAATTTATGTGTAAAGTATTTACCAGAATGTTTGATAATAATGTAAAGTTACAAATATAAAAATTTATATATAAACGTATATAAATGAGTATTTATTTGCTCAAACAATATTACAATACTTTTACATGAATTTACTTATAACAGTTTTTTATTTGATCTATTTCAATAATAATCATCTGTAAGAGAAACTGTAATATACATGTATCATTTTATTACAAATAGTTTAATCGATAAATATGTATGTTAATTGATATTTGAGATAAACATTTGAATTTATATGATTGTATAGTGAATAGATTTGACGTTATGCTTGTTTGTTGCTACTGGTCAATGACGGAGGTTAGACCGGGTTAAATACGTTGTGGACCTAAAAATAGAGTGACGGCCGAAAGATTATGTAGTTCCTCACAGTTTCTATTGCGCAAGTAAATATTCGTGTAAACACGTGGTGCCTACTTTTTCAGTTGACCACACACGCCCGCTGCACCTGATGCACCTATTGCACCTGATAGTTGTGCATCTGACCATTACTTATCTTGTTTATAATATTCACCATAACAATAGTATAATTTTGTTTATTAATTATTAAAAATATATTATGATTGGAATGCCTTTATTTAACGAGCTTTGTATTTTAATTTTGTAATTATTACGGTGTTGAGAATTTTCAATTCAAAATATTGTATATGAAATACACTAAATATGAAAGAAATAATATATTATATATACATAAATTTATACATAATTATATATAATAAATACGAAGTTAATAATAATTAAAAATAATAAAATAACATAATTAAAGTTTAACTTTAAATCATTATGTTTAATATTCTTTAAATTAGTATAATTATTTTTATTTTCAAATTAATATTAAGTCTTATGTGAACAATTTTCAAACAGAATTTTATTACCTTTTTGATAACAAATTAGAATGAATAGAATAATATAATTTTATCATATTTAACACGAGACAAATATATACAATTTTATAAGTATTGACAATATAAATACTTATGATATAAATAACGATTTGTATTTAAAATATGAATAATTTATTACAATCAAAATTAAATTTTATATGAAATATCTGTAAGAAATTGTAATACATGCAGATTTAATAAAGATCATAATTACATTATAAATTCTAACTTTTTCTGTCATTAATTTTACTGTTTGGTCATATCAATTAAGTAAAATCAAAATAATGTTTCAACTATAAAACTTAAAAAACGAGAACTTTAAGTACGCAGCATTTAAAAATTACTGTAATTAGAATCTACATAGACAATCAAGAGAACAGTGACACATATATGCTAATCTAATTGACACAGCTTTATTAGTCAAACATATATTTATGCTCTTTTACTTTTGCTATTACCATACTTTTATAAGAACTAAAACCAGCTTTCATGGCATTGAAAGCTTCCGTGAGAAAAATCGATTGGTTGAAAGTAAAAGCCCGTAGGATGAAAGTCCTGCGTTCTATAACTGGGTCATCAAAGAATTATCCAATTTTGTTGCATTTTTAGACACGAAAATGTATTATTGCATCATAAATTATTTAACCATCACACTTTAATAATTATACAGTAAAAAATCAATGCAACTACTCTATTCACATTTTATCCCTTATCTAGAATAATATTTCATCAAATGAATGAAGAAAATCATATTCTACAATTAATGATAAGTGATTAAAAGTGATAAGGCGATTAAATTAATAGTTTCAAATGAATGCCAATATATATCAATTGCGTACCAGGTTTATATCCTTCATTTAAACTTTTAACATATCATATGCCAAGGACAAAGACAGAATAAAAATGTATTGCTGACGTTTAAGCAGCACGTCTGTCTTGGCAATAGTTCTCGGCATCGTAAGAGATGAAGTTATATAGAAATTAATGAAAATAATGAATATTTGTACTTAATTCGTTAATAGACATAGAGTATTACTCTTGTAACAATTGCAAATTATGATTGCATTAATATTGCCTAGAATATTAAAATTATAATAAAAATTATTTCAATATTTGTTTAACAAATGAATCAGTGCCAACCAATAGAGAAATAATTTTGTTGATAGGTTTATCTTTTAAGGAAATGATTGAAAAACGATGCTGAAGTCGTTTTTGTATTATCTTCAGAATTAGAATTAATTTAATACTTGAAATGTAAATTTCAACATTTTATTTTGTCTTTTTCGTTAAAAAAAAAAAAATAAAAAAAAATAACGAATTTAAAAAGTCCACGAATGTAAACAGTAAATCTTTATCTTCATTGCTATCATCAACATTATATCACATAAATCCAAAAATAAACGAGATCGTCGCCCTCTTTATGGGATGCGCGTTTGATTAAATTGAAAAAAAAATTGCATCGAATCAACGTTTGCCAAAACGTGAGTGCGAACCCCACCGATTCGCTCTCGGTCTCGTTTCGTTTTAAGTACGCCTCCCCCACCCAGCCCCTCTTGCCTCTTTACTAAAGCTCTAACGTTCAGTAAGATCGACGCTCCTATTCTTCCTTCGCACTTACATAAGTCTCGTCAACTCGTTTCTAATATAACACAAACACGAGTATAAGTTTTAAAAATACTGATCTAAAATATAAAGAATTTGACCAATAACAAAAAACTGTTAAGTAATAACTCATCAGACAAATCCGAAGTTGCCACATTACATTAATTTCAAATGATTACAAATTCAATTCATAGCGGCTTAATCACATTGCCTGTAATATAAATATTATTATTTCCATTATAAATGATCTATTAAAAAACCACAACTTTATTTAACTTTCATTAAACCATAAAACAATGCTTGAAAAGTGTTTCAAAAATGCTTATCAAGCAAGGCTTAATATTTTGATCACTTATAATTAATTAATATAAGTTTAAACATTACACACACTAAAAAACTGTTGAATAACTCGACGCACGAACACTAACAAATACTACTACTTTTTAATTAATCATTCCAATCATAGTTATATCTTTATATACTTTAAAATACAACATTCAAACACTAAAACTTCCTGCATTTTTGCAATTGCATTAATCAACTTATTTATTCAGCAGAAAAAAATTACGTTTATTATTATGCATCAATCGGAGTGCAAATATCCATCGTAATGACACTCGTTATCGACAGTACCATGCTCTCACGCGTGACGCGACTCGTCAGCTGACACTCGACTAAATGAAATTGGCAATTCCGTTGCACTCTATCCCCACTCTCCTTTAGGTAAAGTTCGCGCCACCACCTCTTTTTGGTTTCCTCCGTGAAACCACTTTCTCATCTTCGTTCTCTCAGTTTTCATCTTTTTTATCAACCCCTCTAGAGTAAGCGAAAAATTTGTTATGTTTAGTATATAGCGTATAAAGTTGCGTGCGCAACATCAAGGCCGGAAGAAATACGTCAGTTTGCGAACGCAAGGGGCAGTCGAATTGAACGATTACCAATTTTTATACAATTGAAAGATTCAGCGATTATGAACAGTTTGAAAATGACGAAGAAAAATGTTTGTGGTTTACTAATGTATGCTGGCAGTATTATTCAAATCGTTATGTAATTCTTTTGGTTTTATTAATTTAAATTTGAATTTGATTATGCAAAAATTACATTTCACAATGAAAACTATAAAATTTGTTTGAGTAAAGCAAATGTTCTTATCATTTTTTTATTGCTAATGGAATCTGATCGTTCGTTAAAATACATTTAATAATTTATTTTAATTGCAGTATGTTTTTTCATCATTTATGATGTTATTTAGTTTCATAATATATTAGAGTTGTATCTATATATTGCAGTGAGAGGAATGAAACTGTCAATAATCTAATGATGTTAATACTTTTATAAATTAAGTGAACATATAGACATACACAATGTTAATCCAAGTAAGAATAATTGTTGAGTAATGCATTACGTTAAATAGCTTGAATATGACAATAACAGTGGAAACTGATTCGATTAAATTATATTTGATTTTCAAGGATTATATTCTTCTTATGAAATGTAATTAAATATATTTTCAAACTAATTCCTAAAAATAAAACAATTTTGAGTCTCTTACGATGATGAACTTTTATTTATTTTAAATAAATGTATGTAACATTTATGGAAATGAAATAAATATAATGTAAAAATGATAATACTATCAAGAAATTAGATATATTCTAATTTAATTTTTAAAGATTAACTTGTATTAATTGATTATATATAAATAAATTTATTCTTGCATCCATCTTCTTTTTTATAGGTAAGATATTATTATTTTAAGTATGCTTATTAGTTATTATATAATTACATCTCTGTATAAGTAATGGAGGTAATGTGAGTTTGAATATTATAATATATATTGCAATAATACTATTATACTTACATAAATTTTAATTGAAATAGTATTTTAAATGTAAAGAAAAATTATGAAGTTTACTAACTCTTCAGTAATATAGTATAATATGAATTAATGTATCTAAATAAAGACAAGCAAATAGACTTTGTAATACGAGAGTTTTTGTATAACTGTAACTTGAGAAGTCATTAGAAAAAAGTACACCAAGAAAAGAAATGATATATTTGTTCTACTCGCATAGTAATTTATAAATATAGTACAAACTTCTACTAATTATCCAAATTAAGAGGTTACTTATAAACTTTAAAACTAAATTTAAAAAGATATTTAAGAAATATATGATTATATACATATATATATTATATATGTATGTATTAAAGTCTATACATATTTTAACAAAATGAGATAAGCATTTATATTTCTAAAATACCATAACCGGCCATGCATTATAATGAAACAACAATATATTTATATTTTTTATGAATAATAAAAAAAATATTTTATTAATTCAAATATTATTATACAGCTAGGTCC
>JABFQC010007287.1:0-10168 GCA_022817085.1 Psilanteris sp. ZL-2020
TTTATTACCATACTGTATTGAAATTAAATTGAGACATAACATCTTTGACTGCATTTCTATAAAGTATGGTAATTTTACACGGAAAATATAGAAATTTTTAGGTATACTTTTTTCTCCGTGTAGTAAACTAAAAGAACTCGAGTTACTATAACAAGACAAATTTCTCCTTATGTAGATTCGAAACTGACTTACATATCTAATATTCTTATCTTCATTTTAAGATATTAGTAAATCAAGTAAATTTTAGTAAACTAATTTTGCATTACCTATAATTTTGTATCCTTCACTTGAACCGATTAGAACTGAAATGTTAATGACCCGAAGGTTAGTAATCGGATCCAATTATTTCAGTATTCGCAAGCTAACGTTGTACTTAGTAAATAATATATTAGTAAATTGATTTCATTAAAAGTACATTACTTAAATTCAGCTACACGACTATGCCATAGACATACGACTACCAAAACTCGACCATTCATAATTACGTGACACACCACACGAACACACCTTTCAGTTAGACCTTTATTTTCACGCTAAATTTAACATCAACAAATTCACGCTAAAGTTAACATCGAATAAATACTATTATCCGCTATCGCTGAATTAGTTCCAACTAATTAGCCAGTAAAACTAAAAAAGCAACTAACAAAACTAACGAGCGTCCAACGTTCCACTTCGAATGTCTAGCGTGAACAGATTTGCGTCATATTTCGCGCATATTATCGCAATCAAATGCACCATTACTGTTCATTTTCATATCAACTCGCGTCGACGGAAATTTGCTCGGATTTAATGCCGGCGTTCTTCAAATTGCATTACGTCGCTAATATAATTATTAACCGATGTTAGCTCGTTTAGGCGTAACGCTAAAACTGTTTGACCAGAAGTCGTTTAATTAAACGAGGGTGGCGGTGGTGGGGATGGCAAAGGGCCGGAAAAGATCGTTATCTATTTATCGCATACCAGTTTTATCCTTGTAATGTTAAGTGCCGACGCGAAACGTGATCGTGTGCCCGGCGTATTGATAGACGATATAATAACCAGGCGAAACTGCGTGTACATACGGAGATAATTTAATAATGGCTAAGTAGACGGTAGCCTCGCGGATCGTTAATTTAAATGTAAGCCGCTGACGGCGAGGGGAAAAGGGGGACGGTCTCGCGAATCCTATAATCGTTTTTTTCGCAAAATCAATCAATTAAATCGATACAAAAAGTGATCTTGGAAACAGGCCAAGACGCGATTTATATAATCGGAAGCCGGGCGAACGACTAATGTCAATTTACCATCACAACAATTTGGCATAAACCCGCTGTTCTTTTGAAATTTCACGATTAGACCTTGCAGGGTTGTTTTAAGATGGTTCTCAAAGCGATTTTGATAGATATTGCCGGTTTTGGTATATTTTGTTAGTTTATGTAAAACATACTTTTTCAGTACTTACGGATATTTTCTCATTTTAGAAAAACGTATTTAATGTAAAGAAAATTAATTTTATATTATATGGAAAACGTAGAATCGAAACTCGTTTTCAAGGGCATAAAAAACGATTTAACTTTTTCTTTTCCAGAATTTGATTTGAAAGTATAAATTTATTATATAAAAATTATCTCCCACCCTTACAGATTTGCAACGTTGCTTAACGTTGCAGCAATAATCTTGCAACGTTGCAGTAACATGTAAATGTCCCCCCATACTAACATTGCACGAAATTTGCAGCAACGTTAACAGTAAGTTGCAGCAATGTTGCAGGACAGTTGCAACAACGTTGCGACAACGTTGCAGCAACGTTGCAAGGTTGTTAAATTAGACAAAAAAAGATTCACTCTGCATATACAAATTTAACTTCTTTATAATCGGAAATCTTATTATAAAAATTCGAATTAACGAAGATTCGAACCCATTCATAAAATTTAACTGAACTTTTTAGTAGATTATATTCAATATATTTTTCTTAAGTGTAATGCATTAATAATTTGATTAATATATGAACCATATATTTTCAACATATCATTCATATATGACTCATATATTAGTAATATATTAATCAAAATACTAGGGTATCGTAAGTCTATTTACATTTATACTACTTTAACACACTTACGTTAATTAAGGCCAAGTTCTAAAATATGATTTCAGTACTAATTTAATGAGATAAATATATCTTAACGAATAAGTAAGACAAAGTTTATATTTGTGAATCTTCACAGTAATAAACACAAGACAAATCCGCAAACAAAAACAAACGACCAAAATAAAAACAATAACACGATGCATTTATAATCTGAAAAAAATATATCGTAGTTACGATATTTTGAGAACAAAAAGCTTGTTTTCAACACAATACAAATACGATATAAATTGAATCAATGAAAATCCTCCTAATGGTCAAGTGGTGGTATAAAGTACATTGTTAATGCATTACAAGGCTCAAATTTATGACTCGGATCCGTTATTATGCAAGTTAACTTTTCATTACAATAATAAACACGCGTAGTAAATTCTTATCGCGGCGAAAAAAATTTGTTATAAATTAGTCCCCGAGCGAATACGAATCCCCGATATCTGCGATGATAAAATGTCGCATAAACGTAATAAACGTACAACTGTACGCCTTGTTACAATAACATTTTCATATCTTCATGAACTTCTTTATAACCTGGATTGTGTTAATCGTCCACGGGTATAGCTTTGATAAACGATAACCCTAATAGAACGACTTCCCGCTGTGCGCGTGAGAAATACGCAATTGAGTCGCAAAAAAGCGCGCAACATCCACTATTATTATCGTGTACATCAAATGTTTTACATTCGAATAGCATAATTGTAATTGCCAAGCAACTTAATTTAACACTCTGCGCATTAGTATATCAGAAATGTTATTAACATATAACCACTGACGTTTGTAGGAAAGTCATAAAATACAAATTTATAAATGCACGGAAAGAAACATTGTATTAAAAATTACTAGTAAAATATTAAATGTGTGACGGTAGTGTTCTATTTTTAAAAATTAGTAAGTATTGCACATATTTTAGTCAAAATTGCTGAAGTTTTAGTAAAATTTATCAACATTTTAGTAACAACTACTAACATTTTAGTAAAAATTGCTAAAGTTTTATGTATTATTTCAAAATACAATACTTCTGGCACACAATTGATATTTTATGAGTAATTTTTAATACTTTTTTTTCTTTCCGTGTGAAAAATTGCGTATTTTAGAGGTGTAAATGAAATAAAGAAATTTTTTTATGAACTTTTTATATGTTAAGTACTTCGGATTATACATATATATATATTCTGGTGCAAATGAGGACGTACCCTATCTTACTGCCTAGTTACGTATTCGCAAAAACTTTTTTTTTGTTAAGTTGCATCGGACGGCGTCTGTAAAAGAATATGGTGGGATTCGCCCCCAACCCCCTTCAAATTCTATCAAAACTAACGTACTAGTTCGAGGGGGCTTGCAGTAATTTATTTTATGAGTGTATCCCGAAATGCAACATTAAATATTTGGTGCGTTGGAGGACCGTCCTTAGACGCAATGTCCCTCTTCGATTTAACATTGTGTAAATGAGATACAAGACGACTTTAAGACCTCAAAAGCAACACTATGTATGCATGTATATATACTATATGTAATATTTTAATAAATGAGATTATGCTTTAAACTTGTTTGTATTTCACTTTATATACTATTTAAACCATGCATATATAAATATATATATGTCTATGTGGATTACTCATGTGAATCATATATAAATCTTTACACTATATATAACTGCAGATACAGTTACAGATAAGTACCAGCTATTTGTACTACTATTTTACACGAGCAATGAATAATTTCACAAATTGCACGACATTTGAACTACGCAATATAAAATGAATTCGTACAAGATTTTTTCATTGCACCGGCTTGTTCCAGCTTACTCCAGCTTGTTCCGGCATAATTCTCCTATTACAATAGCAATAGACGCTCTCGGTACTTTATTTTCTCAACCCATAATGTAATATCACCGAGTAAAAGTATTTTTGCGCAAAAAAAATCGGAATTTCGAAGCATATTTGTGATATGGGTTAGTAGGAATTAATAAACTTTAGTTATATCACTAATCAATTTTTTAATGAGTCTATAAAAAGTAGTAATTCATTCCAATAATTATAATAGTCAAATAATAAATTTTTTTAGCAAATATTAGTATATTAATTACATAAGTTAGTTTCAATTAGTAAAATTCAGTTAATCAGCAAAGAAAATCGGAATTTAGAAGCATATTTGTGATATGGGTTAGTAGGAATTAGTAAACTTTAGTTATATAATTGATAAATTTTTTCAAATAATACATTTTTTAGCAAATAATAGTATATTAATAACATGAGTTAGTTTCAATTAGTACACTTCAGTTAATTGATTACACTTGATTAATTCAGTTAATTTTTTGTAGTAAAATTTTATGATTTTGTTATCAAATATCAAGGTATTAGTTGTGGGTTAGTTTTAATATTTTAGTAACCTGCAGTTAGCACTTTTCAGTGAGTTACCTCAAAGCTTAGTAATTCATTCCAATTTTTTTGAAAGTCAAATGATATATTTTTGTGAAGAAATATTAGACGTCTCATTTTGGTAAACTAATGATTCAATAATTCTAATAAGTAAATACAATGTTAGTCAATATTAGTTTTTAGTAGGTTTTGAAGGTTTTTTGAAATGGCAAATGATACTTTTTTGTAAATCAAGTGGACTTATTCCAGCATGGAAAAAATCAGTCTGACAATAGTCTCGCCGACAATGCGTATGACTACAGTCTGGATCTGGTCCCCTTCAGCCTGTTTGACTAAATTAGTATAAAATAGTTTGTTTATATAGTTTATTTGAAAAATACAAATTAAGACTTAGAACACTGAACTCTAACCACTACGCTGCCACAATTTGTTACAATCAATGCCTTAATAATGTTATTGAAAGGCATCAGCTACATAACCCTTAACAAGTTTCTTAAGGGGTTCTCCAAATCTACTGTAACGGTTTAGTGTTTTTTATTAGAATATAATAAAAATGTTTTTATAACATAATATGCCTTTACAATAATTTTTTGGTAACATGACATAATTTTTATATAATAAATTTAAACTTTCAAATGAAATTCGGGACTTAAAAAATTAATTCGTCTTTTTTTTAAATTATATTTTATATTTTTTTCAACCATGTTTGTAATATAAATATAAATATAAAAAATATGTCTTATATGTTAACAAAAATATATAAAAATCTGCAATATCTGTGTAAACCTCTTAGAGAATCACCTTAAGTCATTCTGTGTAACAATTCGTGGTGGATTAGTGATTAGGATTCAGTCTTCTAACTCGGAGACGCGAGTTCGAATCTCGGCTGTTGTATTATGACAATACCCGATTTTTTTAGATGAAAATGTATAAAGTGAATTAGTCTGTCAGTATAATTAAATTTTACGTTTTCGTTTCATTTTACCTTTCATATATCAATACAAATAATATTTCATTCTTAAATATTTTTTTTATATTTGATTCTAGTAAAATATATAATTGGAAATTTATATACACATTTTGTCAACTATATTTCGATGAATTACTTTAAACGTTGTGATATACAATTAAATCTTAATTAATCCAAATGTTTTAATTAAAAAATTATTAATATGTTAATACAGTCAATTAATTGTTAGAAATTTAATATTAATATAAAGTTAGTCAACTAGATTATGGAACTAAAAACTTACCTGGTCGACTGAAATCCGATATTTCCAAACTCTCTTATCCAATTTAATTGTACAATTAAATTAACGAATTAACGCAATTCCAGTAATTAAACACCCGTATTTCAATATCAAAAGATACATTTATAACATTCATAACCTAATCCAAATATTTTCTTAGCAAAATGCAAAACTGTCTTCATGTTAATCCATTTCCCTTAATTTCCCTCCCCGGTTAACCACATTTTAACAAGCTAAACTAAAAATGAAACAAATCAATTAAACTCCATTATCACCAAATATTTCACTCCGCCTAATTTGAATACGTTTCCACTATCCCCCATCACACTTATTATCATTTCCAAATTGCTATAATTTGTCGCGCTTTAATGGTCATCAATTGATCGCCCACTCCTGATACTGAAATACTGACATTAGTATATAAAAATCCACCATCAAGCAAGAAATTGCCTACTAACTTCTGACGCAATTTCGTCCGTAAAACGAGCGATCGATGATTTCGAACGAATGACGTTGAATCGTGCAGTTTGCAATCCTACGGGGTCTGTAATTTAAAACAATTTAAAAATTGCGCTCGGTAATGCATCTGGGTAGGAAGGGTGGGGGGAGGGGGATCGTCGATCCCGGTTGCGACTGATTTATAATCGAATTGTGGGTGAATTTAGCCCTTAGCGTTGAATTATTTGAAGCGGAATGTTGCTCGCATGAAAACCGACTGAAACAAACATGTCGAGTAATACGATCCACTTTTACGTCTGTCGTAATTCGTAACCGATAAATCAGCGTGTCACGGGTACTTTTATTCGCGAGTCAGGTCGCAAGTAACGATGATTTCCAGCGCCGAGTAATTACGCTTTGCGTTGAAATTTCGTTTCAATTTTGTTGTTGCAATTCCTCCTTTTTTTTCTTTTTTTTTTTGTTCTTTTTCTTTTCGCAAGAATCGCCTAGCCATTTGATGCGTTATCTTATCAAGGCAAACTTCTTTTGCTGGTTGACTAAACGTTCGCAATGAAATCAATTAATAGAGAACGCGCGTTGCAAGAACAGCATGGGGTTCGCGAATACGAAGCTGGTGTGCCGATTTTTTCATTCTCTCAAAGACGTTGAAGTCAAAGACATAGTTACGGTCGATGTAAACTAATTCTGTCTGGTTTTAGCATCGGTACACTCAGAGAAATGAAACTCAGAAAATTTTGCTGTTTTGAACACTATTTTGACGACATTAAAACGAAATTCTACACGCAGAAAAATGTTGCATTAAAAATTACTGAAAGGTCAGCAAATATTATTCAAAACACAGTAACTCACCGACAAAACAAAATTTCAGTCATAAATTACCGAACTTTTGAGTAAACATTGATGAATGTTTGTAAATATATACGGAACATTTATTAATGTGTATAGTAAAAGTTTGTTATTTTATGACTGAAGTTTTGTTTTGTCCGTGAGTTACTCTGTATTGAATAATATTTACTGAACGTTCAGTAATTTTTACAGTATAAATTACTATACCTTCTGGCATTGTCAGACTAATTGAATAGATGAAAATGTAAAAGTTACTATACCTTAATGACAACTTTTTTATTTATATAGTAAAATTTGTTATATAGTATAATAAAACTAGAATTTTAACACATTTTTGTTATATCATATAATAAATATTGTTTTAATGGTATAGTAATTTTTTAAATATCCAAGATATCATTCGAACGCCACAAGGAATGGTAATTTATATTTTTTTTTCTCCGTGCATACTAAAAAATAGGAGGAAACTTTGGTATGAAAAACTATAGTTTTACAAGGAAAAATAGTAATTTTTAGGTTTTTACTTTAATGTCTCCAAATCTGAGTTATAAACAGCAATTTTCTATGTTCAATTTTTCTGAGTGTATATATTACAATAAGTAACGCCCATATTATATGCTAATTAATTTTGACGGGAGTACTATCAACATCAAGTTTGTCGACTAATTTTCAGTTATTAATCGAATTATTTTTTCAGCTATAAATACGTTCATATTAGTAAATTAATTTGAATATTGCGATAATTAATGCAGTTTTGGTAATTAAATCAACTTAATTCAATAATGAATCTTGAATTAAGTATTTGGATAAAGTTTCGTAGTTGAAACTATAAATGTTTTGATAGAGATGCTTAAGTTAAGGTTATAATTAATTGACTCTCAGTGAGCTAATTTTAATGTTATGATAGTCAACTAAATCTCAATAATTGAATCCAATTATTTTGACAGGCGTGCAATATTTTTTTAGTTGATTCATTACATTTTGGTAAGTCAATCCAAATTTTCGTAATAGACGAAAATTTATATAAATTTCAGAAAACTAATTTAAGAATCTTTATTATGAAATGTGTCATTTCTATATAAACAATTATGTTTTATCAATTTTATTAAAATTAACAGTCGTTCAGCTAAATGCCTGTCAGTAAATCTTAATAATGGATTTTGTTTTCTCAACGTTCTATATTTTGAAAAAAACAAATATAAAAACAATATTTTAAAATGATAATAAAGTGGGTAAATTATTTGACAAATTAAAAGAAAAAGATACAATGAGTAATAAATCTAATATCATGTATAACATTTTATTTCAAGATTGTGACAAAGTATATATATAGTACTAGCAAAAAGGTATTTTAAAAAACGTATTTATGAACATATAATATAAAACTAGTATAATATAAAACTAAACCCGAGAAATTATACATCTTTCACAAAACATAAAGTGAACGAAAATCACACAATAAACTATAATGAATCGGCAATTTTAAGTCGAGAACCCAATTACAAAAAACGATTAACATAATTAAATATAAAAATTCCATGAATGAGAGATCGAGTGTGGAAGGTTTGAGTTTTATACATATATACGTCTGTCAAATTGGCTAATAAAAGTATAATAGTTTGTTGTATTGTTAATTTATTTATTTATTACTGACTAAATATTTATTCGTTAAAATTTGGACGAAATGTGGCGGAATAGTCTGAAAATGCTTTGCAATGAAAACTTTAATTTCACAATGTTAAGATAAATTATTTCATAAACGATTCATTTATTAAATGTAGGAAACGTATTAGTTAAGTTAACAATAAATTAATCATGCAATCAATCAATCATACACTGAAAAAAATAATCTTAGAAATTTAACCAAATTAGATAATAAAAGTAGGAAAAAGAGGCAAAAATGTAAATAATCTTATAGTAAATTATGGTTAGAAAATTCTAAAAATATGTCAAATATTACCAAATAATTGGTAAATACCATGATATTGTCTAATGTTTATTTACATTTTTGCTCATTTTTCCTCCTTTTATTGTCTAGATTGGTCAAATTTGTAATATTATTTTTTTCAGTGTATAAAATAATACGTCAGTATTAATTCCTCATGGTTATTCTAATTGATTAATGATAACTTAATTATGAAATTCGATTAATTTATTATTAGCAAAGTCCAATTCGAAATTTAACACTCATTTGAACCCAAAAATTTAACTAATTTAGTTAGCAAATTTGTTAAAGGTGACTGATAATATAGATTCTGATTTCAACATCGAAAGGTTTAAAATTTCTCGTTTAGGTTAAAGAGATTCAAAATAGATTCTAAACTTGATATTACAATTTTAATCCTCCGTTCAAATTTTACATTTTATATTATTTTATTTGTTTTATAAATTAATTTTATTAGGATCATTAATTAATTTGAAAATACTAAACGTATTGATTTGAACATTTAAAAGTACATATTTGCATATTTTATCATTTTTTATTAATTTTATATTATTATAAACAAATATATTATTATAAAAAAGAGCATTTTATTATTAAAAATTATAATTTTTTATTTTTTCCGTACTCTTTTTTTTACTTTTCATGTGTCATTTGATTGAACCAATTTTGAATCCATTTGCCCCTAAAATGAAAATTTTAAATGTTTCGAGGTTGAAAACAAAATCTGAATTTCGAATTAATAAAAATTCTTTTCAATATTTTAACTAAGTGGTTTAATAAACAATAAGAAGTTTAATAGACATATTTAATTTTCAATAAATCAATTCAGACAGATTAAACTGATATTCTTTCTTGTGATATTAATGATACATAATAATATCTGATTACATAACTATATTTGTCTGTGGAGTAACTTAATATTTATTGAATAATGAACTGAATATTAGTAATTGGATATAACCAATTATTGTAATAACGAAACTCTAAATATATATTCTACGTACTACATTTGCGTAAGTTAATTGAATCATTTCAACACGTCAAAAATAGGTTGCATAAATTTTCCTATTCTGTATCATAAAGCAGGGATAATTTTGTTCATTTTGAAGTTATTATAAGACAGTATAGTAAAAGTCTGCGCAGAAATGTCCTCGCGCATCTC
>JABFQC010007288.1:0-10167 GCA_022817085.1 Psilanteris sp. ZL-2020
AAAATATATACGTATATACTTTCCTTACATACATTTTATATATAATTTATTATATACTTTTTACATGTAAATGAATATACCATTGAATATATGTCAATAATATAAATTAAATATATTTGAAAATATAGGCGAAAATATATTAGAATATATATTTAACCAGAATATCTTTCAGTATTATATATTAAATATACGAAAAAATATATAAAATATATAAAATATAATTTTGCGTATATATATAAATATATTTTTTACGTGCGGGTCCTAGACAGGAATTTTGGGTAAAATTTCAGTACTGACTACTGGCGGGAGAGTCCCAAATCATTATTCTAAAAAATCATTACTGAAACGATATTGAAACATTAAAAAATTAGTGCAGCACAAATAATGATTTTGGTAAAAAATCGGGACAAGATTTATAGTTATTAATACATTACTGTAACAGTACTTAACAGAACAAAAAATTCGAAATTTGTATACTGTAAATAAATACTACGACGGTATTAAATCTGTAATTACTTTCAGTACTTGAGAAAGGTATTAATGCAGCACTCACTTTGGTTACTGAACCAGTATTATACCTGTACTGTTATGGTAGAAATACTCTTTTTTTCGATCAACGACAGAAATAAACTTAAACACGATGACGATATTTTGAATTTATACGATTAAATAATTAGGGTATAACATCAAAGACAAGAAATTCATTTTATTTTTGTATTTAAATATTTACTGATGTTAAATATGCAAGATTCGTGCATAATATTCAGTACCAAATTTTAAGTACCGATTCTCATTACTCTAACTTTATAAATCTATGGTTGATCATTTAATACCAGAGTTCAGCACTATTTCAGTATTACAAATTTCTATTATATTATTTATTATTTTCCTTTACTGTCTAGTTCAAAAAGGTTGAATATCTTAATAATTATACCGTTTCAGACTTTCACACCGAAGTCTAGAGTTCGATTCTTTGTAACCGCAGTTTTTACTTGTCATTAATTAAAAAATAATAATAATAATTTGTATTAAGATTATAAAATATTATATATTGTACATAAATTTCAATTACTATGATTTGTTACTGAATTAGTGCTGCATATATATGAAATTTCGAGTCGATTCTACCATCCCAGACATATGCCAGTACCCAACTAGTAACGATTTACAGTACTCAACCAGAATATCAATACCAAAAACTAGTACTGAAACGGTATTCAGTTTTCATACTTAGAAAAAATTTGATAAATTGGTTAAGAAAAACAAAACTGTTATATTGTAGTAAACCGATTATTAAATTATAATGAAAGATTGATATTATTTACTGATTAAACTACCTATTGTTGAGGAATTGCAAGTATACCCAATTGGTGAACTTATAAATGAATAAAATATATGTAATATTTAATATTTAATCATTATATATAGCCATTATAATATACACTTGTTATTGGTTTGACAACATTAAACAGATGTTCGCGATAAAATTAGATATACATATAACGTTTACGTATTGTATAGAACTTGATTTTAAAGGAATTGTATTTATAGATACATACTGAACAATATTCCAGTCACATTTGCCAGTGACACAGAGACGTGTGAGTAAAGTACAACCAAAGATAGAATGTCAATTGAAATTTGAGATAGACAGGTGGAATACGAAACTTAAGTTTCTTCTTGCTTTCTTCGCGTGGAATAATGAAATAAAAAAAAAAAGAAAAAAAAACACTTTCATTTGAATCAGAAAGTGTAAGCTGCAATGCATTCAGTAAAATAATATGAATGTTAGTGATTGATTGAGTGCAAATGGAAACAAAGATTTGCATTTGAACGGCGGTTTCTTATTGCGCTTAATTAAAATATTTTTAAATTTTGTAACTTTTTGTATGCAAATACTACTTTTTATGATAAATTTATAAAAAATAATCATTTGTCATTTGGCTGAATTAATTCTGCAGATCATCTATTACGCCAATATCTTAATTTTAATTCAATTAATTAAAATAATTCTTAAATGATTTAAGTAATATACATTAGACAACAAATCAAAGAGTTCAACGATCTATGAAAAGAAATTAAAAAAATTATTACGTAGTAATGCCGTCCGCATATTAAATTTATAAACATTAACAATATATACTTTGTTGTTGATTCAACAATTATATTGTTAACAAATATACAAAAATATAGTAGAAAATATTTTCGTTGTCAATCATTTTTTTCTGTTGGTGAAAAATTACATTATACGACTTACAACGTATTAATTATTTATTAAGATATACTAACCACGAAACAAGTTTTTATATTCATTTCTATCACAGTGTCGTAATTAAGCAATTTATATAAAATTTTCAAGCAAAATATATATATATAACAATAGTATTGAGTTATGTTTTATGTTTATCTCGTAATTAATATTTTAATACAAATATATACGTTTTTAGCACGCGCGTTACATAACATACAGTTTATAAGGATAAGAATTCTTATATGCACATATAGCGTTGCGTTTGGGGGCCGGAAGACATCTTTTTTCCCATTTACGCAATGTTAAATAGAAGCCCGATGTAGCATTTGAGGACGGTCTTCAAATTCACCATCTGTTGAATGTTGCGTTTGAGGACAAACCCGCAAACTACTGTACTGGGGCCCCCTAGGACCCTTGCGTTTTGTGTTTGGCTAGATTTTTAAGAATGGGGGCGCTGCCCCCCCCCCCCATTCCCTTGTGAGGGTGGCCAAAGAGAGGCCGCCCGATGTGCTCCGCCAAAACAATTTTGGCACACCCGTAATTAGGGGCCCAAATGGGGCACGATCTCATTTTCACCGCTGGGCACACACACACATATATATATATATATAATAAATAGGATTAGTTGTCAGTACTTGTTTACTGTTCATCAAATAATGTTTATCTTGTAAAATTTAAAGAGAAACTTGGAAAATGACCATATCCGTTTTACACACGGAAAAAAATGTAGAACGTATACTAGTAGAAGTATGGCTGATTTAGCGATATTCTTACTAGTGTATGTTGTACATTTTTTTCCGTGCAATATTTCCAAATAAAATGTATATATCGATACAGAAAATATACATATATATTATATAGATTGAAATTTAAACGCAACTATTATATGCGTTGAATAATACAATTTAGTTAGATAATGAATAAAATAATGGGCTTTTTATTATCAATTTATATTATTATAACTGTATAATATATATATATATATATATATATATAGATATATATATATATAATTTAAAAATGCAACTATTTTAGGATAGTTGACAGGATAATAATAATTTGAGATTCGTTATAACTTTTGTGACAGCTATACAAGTTTGTCTAATGTCATGGGAATTTCTAAACATAAAAAATATATGCATAATCTTAACTATTTCCTTAAACTACGCAATAACCGTCCAATTTTTGAGTCGCTTTTATTAAAGTGAAGGGCATTTCCCAAAAATGCTGAGGAAACTTTTACACTTGTTCAAATTAAACATATATTATATAACATACAATAAAAACGGAACAAGTTACACTTTTATTTAATTATCATAAGCAAAAAAAACACTATTATATACATTCATTTACTAATGAATCTAAAAGTAATACAATCTGAATAAGTATATTTAATAATAATGATCCTGTTATTATATAAAACGCTGTTTTAACTTATTTAAAATTAAAGTTCAATTAGTTTATATTAAGAAGACATATATTAATATGATTAATTAAAGCCGAGAAAAAATGTTAAAAGAACAAAGTTCCAATTTGTCGAACGCCAAATGCATTGGCAAAATAATTGGTAATTTTCATAATGTATATTTAGTGCATGCAGTAATGTAAAATATGTTGCCGTGAATGCAATTTTGCACATTCGGTTTGTTTGGTCACTTTTGTCATTCGAAACTGCGTCAAAATGATCCGATGACGTGGAACTGAAGGACGCAGCGATTGTTACGCAACAAAGAGCATCGCTGGTGAAAAGACTGAATGGAGCATTTGAAGGAAGTTGCACATGCAAAGCATCTTTTTGCCAGGCTTTGCGAAAACAAAAGAACACAATGACGCACGCGTTCAAGGAAGAAGAGTCCCTTGAACCCGCGGAGTAAATCGAGCCTAACCAATTATATATATATCTATATATATATATATATATATATATGTAAATACGATTTCCGTAATCGTATCATTTCGAAATGATAATTCAATAATTCAATTAAAATATTAATTATCGAACAGCAAAGTGGAAACGTTAATTATTATTTTGATCGCCTTTTGTTATTCCGCACGCTCACCCTTAATAGTTCAAATTGACGGTCTTGAAAAACCAATAAAGACGTTCCAACTAATCGAAATTCGATGCTACTGATGCATCCTTTCTGACAGACGCGTATCCTCTTTACATTTATGCGTGGCTTCAACAACAAGCGGGATGTGACGTCACATCAATAGGCGCTATTCAGTCAACTTCCGTCAATGCGCTGGTGTACAGGCGAGTTTCAACGCACTCTCTCGTTTTGGGCAATTCCTTTATACCATTTGCAACGCGCTCGGCGTTTGTAATCATTACAGTCTATATAAATTACTGTGCCTTCTGGCATTGGTCGAATCGTTCAATGTATAGTCAAATTGGCGATGTAATAAAAGTAGCCGGAATGTTGACACATAATAAGCATAGTTTCAGTGGGATAGTAATTATTATATATAAATTGTGTATAATATGTAATGTATAACATTGCTTTCGCATTGACCTGTCGGCTGAATTAATAAATTATATTGCCTGCATGTTACAAATGTTGTATATATATAGTTCAAATTCAACGCGACTGCCATTACACTTTGCCCAGCAGTTGCCATATTATTTTCCCTAGTAGAAATTTGTCTAGTATCTTGTGAGTTACTAGAGACTTTGTATATAAAATTTCTAGTAACTCACGAGTTACTCGACAATTTTTTACTTGGGTTATGATACTTTTTCTGTCAACTAACGTTTCGTTTACGACAAACAACTTTTTTATACCGTTTATTCTTACTCTCTGAACTATTACAATGTATTCGAAATATAGATATAATCTTTTAATTTATCGTTAATTGTATTTTACGATATAGATACATTTGATTAATCATTTACATCAAACAATTGGTCGGTAATTGTTAATGGAAATGTAATTGTTGAATTTACCAAAATAATAACACCGTGATCAGTTTTATTACCAATTATTGAAATTGCTATTCATCCTAAAACGTAAACGAATATTCTTTGGGTCGAAAGATTGAGCAAAACATTATCCAAATTATTTAAAATTATTCAAAAATGACGCAATTGTTTGTGTATTAAACGTATGCATTTTATGTCAATAAATTTAACATTTATTTACTGTATTACTATTAATTTGTATGAATAAAGTATCTACAATTTGATGAAGAAAAAAGCTTTTTATCGCATTTACATATTTTTAAGGAAACTCGTTGTCGATACATCACGCGATTCTAATTAAAAATCAATGTTTGAACGCCGCTATTACGCCAAAAGTCGGCTAGAAAAAACGTTTGTATTAAATTTCATTTCGTTATTTGAATAATTTAAATACTGTAATAAACATTTTTTTGCACGTGAATATATATAATAGCGTTATGCCAAGTTCAAGCTAACATTGAATGTATGTTTTGATATAACACTTACATAAAAAGCGATTGATAAATATTAACGAAAAAGATGAAAAAATGGATAAATATTCATTATATACAAAAGACATAATAAACGGTTTGACGTCAAAATGTCCATAAGCTGTCGCGTCGATCGATTGATTATTATTGTGATAACCGATTGTTTTGGGGCTTACGATTGGCCGATTAGTAAAGCGCTAAACCTTGACAGATAGGCCGAGGTGTATTGCGTTGATTAAATACAAGAAACAAATAAAAGCGCAGTTTTTGTTCGCGCGATCACCTAGTTGTGACTCGAGAGAATTACGGCCGTCGAAGGCAAAATCGAAGACAAAAGCACGGAGCCGCGTCGCAGATTCCTGATCCGCGCGTGCGACTGCCATAACTTTCTACCTTTTCTAACGTTCCGTTCAAGGTCAAGCTTGGCTCCGACTCGACCCGCGCGCCAGTTTGACGGTTAGCGTTTCAGCTTAGCCCGAGTCTACGCGACGACGTTATCGCAATGCAATTGTTCAAATAACGCTTCAGCTTTTATTGGCAATAAAACGTGACGATAATGCGGCCGATTAAATATTTTCACGTCGAAAGTGGATTCAAACCGAGACGCACATATATTTCGTCGCTTTTCAACGGCCAACTCGAAGCGATAAAGTCGTAATCAATTAAATATTTACATATCGACGCCAAGTGTTTGAGATAAAATCTTAACCTCGATTTTCTGGAATTCGTCCGAGCCATTCACTCCGACCGCGGGACGATACGAAAAGTAACCGTATATATGAAATAAAACGCAATCTTACGCGCGTACGCGCGAGACTTATTCCAGAAAAGAGTCGAGCGGAGTATGAACCGGTTGATTGCCGAAGCGCGGTACCCAATATTGGTGCGCGCGCGCGCGTGTGTGTGACTCGGCCACGTTCGCCCGATCGCAACTTTTGTTCCGATGGGTTTCCGAGCCCACGTGAACATTAGAAAGCAAATTTCAAGTCGCGTAAATAAAGCCGCGACCGGACGGTGAGATGAGAATCCAGTCGGCTACAATGCGTAGTTTGTTCTGACGCCTCGCGGATGCTTTTACGCTTTCAGCGATATTCGCACACACCGTGAGTACGGCTTTCAAAACAATAGCTGGCGCGCAGCGGTTCTCATTTGACAGTTCGTGCTTTGACAGCTACAACGCGAGCGCGCGCGCCCGATCGCTGGCCGATCGCTGGCCAAACGCGAGTCTACCAATAATTACCCGGACAAATCTCGGCTTCGAGTCGTCGTCGTCCAGATCCCCCGCAACAATTGGCACGTTCATTGTCGCAAACTCGCATATCCCGCCGCTCCGAGCGATCTCACACAGAACGCGGCACTCGCATTTTTTACGCGGACCGCACTCAACTCGAAAGCGCTCGCGAGCCCAGCATCGCTCGACTTTGCCACTTTGAAGATCGCCTCGCGCTCAAAACTTTGGCGCTGCGTGGCGCTCCGGCTCGACCGCTTACGACTGCTTTTCGAATCGAGACGAGTAGGAGCACGCGCGAAACGTCGGTGGCGCCAAAACTCGGCCTGCGCGACGTCACCGACGAGCCGCCGATCACGCCCAACCAACGGCGACAACCGCGCTCGTCGCGCCATCTCGCGCCTCGCCCGCCAACGCCCGACTTTGCTGTCCAACGACAAATTTATTGCTCAAAATAATTTAAATCTTTGAGTAATAATGAATTCATATCTCTTTGCAGTTCATCGACCTCAACACGGATAGTTGATTCTTTTTACCTTTTCATCTTCTATTGGACTAATTCTAATTATTCACGTTCAGTCTTAGCTCCCTACATATTTTAATAATATTATTCAACATAAATTGATTATATATATACTGACCTGACAGAATTTTACAATTACGCTCATCGTCTCCATCAAATTTAAGTTAGCTATTGACGCGCACGGGTAACAAAACCCATATAGCCACTAAGGACAACGAAAACAACACCATCAAAAGCATCAACGTGTTTAGCGAATTAATTTAGTAGCCTAATTAGTGTCAGTATATTTAATATCCTACTTATACATGTATGGTCACAATAAATTTAATTTAACATGCATTACTATTCAATGCGAATTATGTTACAAATCCTTTACTAGTTTGTTCGATTCAAATGTAAAAGTAGATGGAAATATTTTCTAAAATAACAAAAACTATATCAGAAAACAAGGTTAAGTACATATTACAAATGTTTTTATCGCTGTATAAGATATAAATTATACATATGTATGCTTTTTATCATTTTAATCAAACTCAGATATCATAATATGAAAGCTAGCCACTGTATATTCTTTTAACGAATTCACGCAGTGTAATTAAATTAATAAACGCAATGAGGTGATTTATTTCTTTAAAATTCATTTATATATATGCGTTTTTACACCTTTACAACAATTGAATTAAAATGTTACTCGTATTTATTTCTCAATTATCACTCAAATGTTAATGTAAACTTTATACAAAAATTAATCTTATGTAGCAAACAAAATGTATTTACAAATAAAATATTTCAAAAGTAGGTTTTATAAAATAAATAATTATAAGTAGGTGAACATTCAGATATAACTAATATATATTACATTTACTGCATCAAAACTAAAGAAATAAAATTAATTATTTAAGTAAAACATAGTAATCCATTTATATATTATTTTATATTAAATTTATACTTTATTTGTAATTTCTCAAATATTCTAAGGTAACCAAATCTCAACGCATACATTAATCATTGTATAAAATGTATAATTAAGAGAAAATAATAAACATAAAACATTCCATTTAAGTTGTCCTAAATTTATATATATATATATATATATATATATATATATATATATATATATATAATATTCGTTGGACATTGTATATTTGACAATAATTAAGTAAATTTTAATTTTTTACTATTACCTATAAAAGTGTATACCCTACAGAAATGCAACGTTGATTCAACATTAGTGAAACGTTACTGCAACGTTGTTGTAACGTTTCGCAATATTTTATTATGAGACTGAATTTATAAACCATTTTAAATATAACATGCGGTAAGAATATCATAACATTATCTCATTATATATTATATTATGTTATGAATTGTCATTTGTATTAACTAAACGGGATGAAAGGATAAAAGTTAAATATTGCTGAAAATTAAATAATTCAAACTGTATTTTCATATTATAAAGCATTATATTCAATATTACAAAAACGTTCTTTATTCACCCTAAAGGACTAAAACTTGTATATATACTATTTGTGTGACCGCTCGTTGATTATACAACATTTTAATATTAACTTTTTTCCTGTCCCAACAACCCTAATAGTGCGTGATATTCCAAGATAATCGCGTGTAGGTAATTTATCCTTGGTAATTCATGTATTATTATACCATTTGTTATTTATTTATAATAATTGTAGGATATCATTTTGAGATATATACTTTTCTATAAAAGCATATTTTTATTACACATAATAAAAACTAGCACAAGTATACTGAGCTAATAATTGGAATAAAACTTAATTTCAAATCTTCAATGGCATAATTTATTGTTGAATTTTAAATATATATAAATCATACAATTGTACAATGACAAAATCACAAATTGACTGAACAATTTTTTAATAATTTTTTCACTTATTATTATTTCTTTAAAAAATGAAGTTAAATGAAATTTGTTTACATCACTTGTAAGAAATAAGAAGTGATTCAGCAATTTTAGCCACATAATTATATTAAATAAGTTTGCAGGTATATTGATGAAATTATGGACAGGTATATTATACTTCTACAGCAATGAAACAGATTACGAAATGTTGCTACAACATTTATGTGTAATGATTATTTAATAAATATAATAATAATAATTTTAAAATATTGTAAAGATCATAAAAGAAATTCTAAGAAAATTCATTACATATTATACGCTATTAACCATTAGGGAGAGTAAAAACTTACCAACAAATCGTAGTCGAATTTTAATTTAGCACCATTTCTGTGTACATTAAAAGTTTGTTTTCTTTCTTAGGCGTACGTCCCTGTAAGGTCACAAAATAAATTGTAGACATATTATAATTTATGTTCTTATGTCCATCACAACGATAAAAACTAGTGGCCACATATTAACATTTTATGACGGCCAAAATGCATGTGTAAATTCAATTTAAATATAAACACAAATAGTGTATAATTATATTGTTATTGTTGTCCTCTGTACGCCAATATCTGAATATATAACTGTATCACTTTATTTTATGTGTGGATTCTCTCAGTAGTGGAATCTTGTAGGTTTTTCTTCTTCTTATCTTTTAATTTATTTTACTTCTCAAAATGGCGACTAAATTTAAAATATTTATTTCGTAAAAACACTAACACTGAGTATAGTTATTAATATTTTTGCTTTAATCTTCCAATAAATCTAAAATTTAAATCACATATCTCATTTTTCTTAACCGTTTTACT
>JABFQC010007289.1:0-10167 GCA_022817085.1 Psilanteris sp. ZL-2020
TACTATAATAATAAAATATATTTATTATTAACAATAAATTTTATATTCATACAATTTCACTAATAATATTAACAAATATAACATTAACTTCAATGTATAAAATAGAAGACATTTTAATCAAAAATCATAACGCAAATTTCTTCAGACTTGTAATAAAGAATAATTAACATAGATAAATTGGCTTTATTATATTATAAAGATGACATTATACTAAATAATTGTTGTAATGTTATCTTGCATGATATCATTATATTGGTGTGTAATGTAATTATTATGTATTCACTTGGAGTGTTTATATAAATATACTTGATATTTTCTTCTTTTACTTTGAAACTTTCTGCTTCATTAATTTAACATTTTTAACTCTGAGAAAATTATAGTGCAAGAGGTCATTAGTTGATAAACCTATCGATCTTGTTTAACATTAAGGTTTGCATCCATTGTTTACGTTAATATGTTTGCCAGTAATTGATTTTGTAGCTGCATTACAGCAAAACGGCAAATACAATTTCCCATAATGTCCGTATCAATATTGATTTTTAATTAATTATATCAAAACTAGTAATTCCATTATACACTATAATTTATATTGAATCAAATGAAAGATAATTAAAATTAATTTGAATAATTTGATATTTAGATATAGAAGATCAGCACTTACACCCACCTGCCCCAACAAAACAGTTCCTAATATCCCCGCCTGCATCACCCCCCGTTGGGTGGGAACCGAAAGAGGAAAGTGAACCTCTTGTTAATTACGATCTTCTTGCAGCTATAGCAAATTTAACACCAGGTAAATTTTTTTATTTAAATTGAATTAAAAAATAATTAACTGAATTTGTAGATAATTATCAAGAAGATTAATTTAATTAATTAATAGTTAATATATTTAAATTTATTAGTTTAGTAGTTAATAATTAAACTTATGCAAACAATTATATATTATTTATTTATGCATTAAAAACTATAAATTATTAATTAATAATTATCTACATTTGTAATTTCTTTTTACTTTAATAGGTGGTAGTCACGAACTTCATCCCGCGGGATCTGGTCAACCAGGTATAGTCGTGCACGTGTGCGAGGCTACAAATTCAATGAAAACTGCTCCGCGAATGCCACACACGCGTTGTCCCGACACTTAAAGAGTCTTGTCATATCTTCCTTTATCATGCATATACACCAATGAACTGAACGTTTAGTCCATTTATAATTAAAAACAAAACAAAAGTGAAACTAAAACAAATTGAATTTGAGATATCAATCAAGAGTAACGCTAATCATAAGGTACCTAATGAGCATGCTAATAGTTCCAATTGTTCAATCAACCGAGACATATTTTGTCAGTGTTAATAATTCTATTGAAGAATGAAAGGCTTGTATGTCATTCGAAATAAAAAATTTAACAATCATTCGTATTGTATTGTACAGTGTAAGTAACATAGACTTATCGATCGCAAACAGGAATCCACATTCAATTAAACATCGCGTCATTCGTATCAATTATCGTATAAAAGAATCTTTACCATATGATGCTTCGTATTATAGTATTTTTCGAGATGAAAAATAAGGGAAAAAATATATAACAAGTGAATAGAAAACGGCCAGTCATTTTTATACATAATTATTATAATATATTTTTAGCAAACAAGCGTAAGGTAGCGTTCTTCGTGTAATACTGGATTGTAGAGTACTTGAGTTAAGGGGTTATGTTTTTCGCGACAATAATATTTCATTAATTCATTAAATCGAATTATATTTGATGATTCGCTAATGCGCTTTGTATTTTCAGAAATTATAAATACTAAGATTAATAAGTTTCTTTTCTCAATGATTGATCGTTTTCCTTAAGCGAGAAAAATGTCAATATTTTCAAATACAATTTCGCTCTCGAAAGTGATTATACTATTTATGATCAAGAATGTTGCTTGGATGGCAACTTCTCATATAGTATTGGACCTCACTAGTGCATTTATGAATTGCGTTTGTAGTGTTGCGTGCGAAAGTTGTTACACAGAGTAGAGTAAATAATTTCTCTGAACTAAAAATATCTATTTTATTTTATAAATTTATTAATTGTACACAATATTTCTAGTAATAAATAAAATCAGTTGCCTGAGGAATTATACTTTTTATGTGATCAGTATACGTTTAACACTAGTAGTCGACGAAAGTATAATACTTGAGCAAAATTTACCATAAAATACCGTAGGATAAATATTTAATTATAGCAATGAAATATAATGATCTGTATACTTCGTAAGTATCAGTATAAGTAGAACATATCAAAAGAAATGTATTCTTCCGGAATAGTTTGATAAAAAGTAGCGGAGAGTTGGGTGCGTTGAAAATTTGAAAAACAATTTAATGAAGATTAAAAAATTGTATGAAAATTTGTGCATTATTATATATCGTTTAAATAATAAAAATAATAATCGGTGATATTTATGATATTTATGAAGGAAGTATATAGGTTTATAGTTAATTATGCGCAATTATAAGTTATTTATATTTTATAAATTAATTTATTTATAATATATTTAATTATGTAAATAACAATGTTTAAAAATATTCAATTCTTTATATGAATCGACTCTCCACTACATTAAGATATTTTATATATATTTCAGTTTGTATATGGCGCATACCAAACAATAATCTAATTAAAGTACAGTGTATTATTCTGATCTTAATTTTTGTCAAATATAACATTAAAAGTCCAGTACTATATGAAACCATATAAATTAAACTAATGTAATTAATATAATTATATTTTGACCACTCTTAAAATATTTGTGCATTCTACAGTAATAAATGTCAATCAAAAACAAAAAATCTAACATTTATGAAAAATCTTTTAATGTAATTTCAATGTGGGAAAGTTGTATCTTGGTTGTATTATTTTGAGTATTAATTTTATTTAAATAGTATTTAATAATATAAATTAGTCATACTTATTAATCAAAAAAAAAAAAAAAAATTAAATGAGAGGAAATCATGGTACTACTTTCTCAGCATATCTCGATTCTCAACTCAGTGTTCCAGCATTGTTTTGTGCATTGCATGAACTTCACTGTCTTAAAAAGTGACTCGAATATTTTTCAACGCCTAGCTGTTAATATGTGATGATAAGCTATCGATTGAACGCTTAAGTTACTATTACTATTATTTAGTCTTCAGCGTATAGACGCAACGACGAAAAGAATCAATTATAATTCTAAATGAAACAATTGATCGTTTGCCTTCGCACGAAATAGAAATTTGTTTAAATGGTCCAGTTAAAGTTATGTGAAGCGATATATTGTACCTGAAGCGAAGAGGAAATTGATTATTATTCATATAAATAAAACTAGAAATAAAACTGTTGAATGATGCTTAGTTGATGGCTCATAAAATAATTATTTCATAAAGTGAGTGTTAACTGTGTCTTCGAATTCAAATCTATCAAATTTGCGAAAATATATTGTTAACAATTAAGCACGTATCTCGAACAATTGATTTCGATTTCCAAATATTTTATTTACATTGTTAACCACTTAAGATATGCTAAATAGGTCAACGAACTTTATGAACTGTGATGTTTATGATTTCTTACTTTATACGATAATGATTAATAACACCATTTTATTAAAATTAGTGTAAAAACGAAATTAATTTAATTTTAATTACACTTTATTTTCAAACCGTTTGTCTCCGTCTATAATATATTTTTTACATATTAAGATAAGTTAAATTATGTATTTTAAAGAATATGTTTACTTTAATGAAAATAATTTGAAATTATTTGGTTCTATTTTTGATACAAGAGATTAAAATGTACATTATATTGTAAGATTCATCAAGTCGTTGTAGCGGATATTTTGAATTGTTATTGAAACAAATATGAAAATACAAAGTATTAAAAGCCAAAGTTTTTATTGCGACCGTCCAAATTATTTAGATTTTTAGCAACGACTATTTTAAAATTATTTTCGTTTAAAACATTATTATCGTTTAAATTAAAAAATCTGCTTATATTATTTTAATGCTCATGAATCAAGGTAACTTTGCACCAGAAAGGTTAATATGCAAAAGCTAATTTTTTGTATAAAATTAATTACAATTTTTTTATGGCGCTTTCGGAAAGTAACAATATTTGTTATCAATAAATGATAGACAATGCTATTGAAATAATTATGTCTTTTTTCAATAAAAAATATTGTTACGTTTTGAAAATATTTAAACACAACCAGTATTTTTAAGTTATTTAAATTTATTTTAATTATATTTGTGTTGGTGCATTTAATGCTAAATGTGTTAATAATACTCTTATGTAATTATGTTTATAATTAATTTATATGGACATAAGACTGAATTACATATTTTGAAGATAAACGGTGCCAAGTTATCTCATATGAGTATAGTACATAATAAGATTAATAAAGTTTTATAGAAATCATTCTTTACACATTGCAAATACTATTGTGATTTTAGTATTTATGTGTTTAGAAATGCTACAGCAATGTACAAAAATTATTTAATTTATAGTTTTATTTTATACTTAAAAAGTAATGAGAGAAAAAAATATCACAATATTTTGATCTTACGAATGTATCCTATACCAAATTGATGTTAAATCACATCAACGGAAAATAATGTTTTGTGTCCTATTTGGATTTCAATTTATGAAAATAAAATGCACTGACATTGTTTAAATAGTTTTACATTTTTCTTTTCATTTTATTTTTATTGGAAAATTTATTTATAAAATCTTAAAGAAAAATAAACAACTTGTATGACATTGAAAAGAATAATTCTGAAGTACAGATATCATTAATAAAAAGCAATTTATTATAAAACATTCTTATTAATATAATTATTCAAGTACAAAATTATAAAGTTTTAATATATAAAATAAAAATAATTTTATCCACACTCCTAATTTGTTTTTGTGTTATTAACATAAGGACATATATTTTTATTGACACATTTATTACATTTAGGCCTATGAGGTAAGCATATTTCCTGACCAAATCCAACTAAAAGATGATTAACTTCGCCCCATAGATTATGTGGTAACCAATTTTCTAAAGCAATTCTCGTTTCTTCTGGAGTTTTAGTTTCTTTTTTAACCCATTTTAATCTATTGCTGATTCGATGAACATGAGTATCCACACCTATTCCTGAAACTTCCCCCCAAGCTACTTTCATGCAAATATGTGCCATTTTTGGACCTACTCCTGGTAAATCTATAAGTTCTTTTACATTATTTGGAATATCACCTTTGTATTTTCTTTTCAGAATTTCAGCAGTTCTTTTGATATAATTTACTTTGCGCTAAAACAAAAAATTGATTTATATCATTACATCAACAACAAAATAAAAAATAAGAATATACCAAATTATACTCCACTTTTCGCAATGTGTTTGATTTAGATTTTTTCGCTTTTAAATACTTTAATCTGTTCACTTTTTATATTAAATAAAATAATCATAATAATAACAATAATATTTAATGTTAAAGAACATGAATTGACTGTTTATATTTAATGTTGTTATGTTTATTTTAAATTAAATTTGTTAATTTTATATTAAACCTTATAAAATCCCACAGGGTATATCAGTTTTTCGAGTTCATCGTCTGATATTTTAGACATTATTTCCGCCGTGCAACCGTGTTCGATTAAATTTGTCATCGCTGCGTGGGTCACCTGGTCTTTTGTCTGACTGCTAAGCATTAAAGCGACTAAAGATTGAAAGCGATAGTCGGCTTCGCTGGCACTTGGATCCGCGCATTTATGACAACCCATTTCGTCCACAGGTGCAGTCTCGTTTTTTCGCATTTCACGAATATTGTTCAACGTTTCTTCCCACTTGTCAGGCACCCACTTTTCTCTTTTCGCCTCGGCAATATTGTTTTCATCGTCGCTTTCGTCGCGTTTGATTTTCACAGGAGTGCGTTTCTTTCTCACCTTCGGGCCTTCCTTTGTTAAATTCTTATTGTCTTTTGCGTCGAAAAATTTGGACTTTTCGGACAAGTCCGGATCCTCTACATTTTTCGAGGTTTTCGCTAAGCGACCTAATGACAACGATTTTAAATTTAAGGTTTTTTTGCTCATCGTGGAAAAATGAAGTTTTTAATCGTATATGTTTACGCTTGAACTCGACAACAAACACGTGCGTAGCAGATGATTTTAACGCTGTGCGCATGATCATCCAATCATTGAACACTCTTAACCACGCTGCCATGGCGCCTGCTAAAATTCGAACGAGTATAAGATTTTAAAAAGTATTAAGTATAATTTGATTTATATTAATCATTTTCATAAATATTGTTTATAAATATTTATTTATATAATTTATTTAATTAGAAAATTAACAAACAGAAAAAAGATTTTTCTATTATTTATTATTATTATGAAAATTTAATGTAAATATCAAGGGTCGCGGAAGCGACCCGTCGAGCCAAGGTTCGACGAGTTTACATAATCTCTATCAGGATGTTTCTAAATTGGTATTAATTTTTGATCATAGTTATTAAGATTTTATATAAGATAATTATTGTTAAATTATTGCTAAAATTACACGCAAAAATAATCGTTTTACTAATATAATTTGTTTATATTAGCTATTATAGAGATATAAGAAAACGGATATATAATTTGTGTTACGTCTAAAAGATATCTGTATCACATATAATATATTCGAAATATTATTCAATATATATTGTTGTATTATACAGTATTTATCCCTTATAGAATGAAAGATCTGCGAGACTACCCTAAAAAATATCAACTTTCGAAATATACTTTTTATAAATCTTACGAATAATATGTTCTGAAAGTATGTTGATCTATATGAACGTTTTGTTTTCTTCGACAGGGATAAGATGCAAAGTAAAAGAGCTTAGCTTTTCTGTCTTATGGTTGTAATGAATATCAATATTTTTCATGAACATCAAATACTATTGTAAGATAATATTGTGTAGTACGTAAACTAAAAGTAGTCTATTTTTCCTTTTTATTTATCAAATAAGTATAATAATAAAAAACACTTTTTACCACCCTCGATTGTAATTGCTTATTTTCTATCCTCGTGACACAATACTATATATATTGATATGATATATATACGCACCATTTAATCGGCCTGCACTTGTATCCCACATAAGGTGATTAAATTTTTATTGAACATAGTTCATGTGTAACATGATAAATATGACACAATTTTTCGCCTTTTAATGCATGTTTACATTGCCACTTTTATACTTTGAATAATGTTATTTTGCGACGTTCATATATGTAGTTCGATCACATTCGAATAAGTCTCTTATAATAGTTAAGAAATAATACCTTTCAGAAATAATTGTATTTCGTTTTGAAAGTATAATTTAAGCAAACGTAAACTGCCTGAAATTGTTGAAGCTACATGAAATTCATTTTTCTATATATATGTATTCTATATTTAATCCACATTTATTTGGTTTGTTTAATTACTTATCAATTATTGTTTAACGTATTAAATTAATTATTTGAATTTATCGTTTTGTTTCTTATACTTTTAATTTTTCTTTGTTCAATCGCGAATCAAATATTATGTCAAAGCCTAAATTAATTATACATTTTATCATACCATTTATTGCAGCAAGTGAAATAATATATTTAGAAATAATAATGTAATTACGGCTTTTGAAGTTTGTAATCAGTTTAAAAATGGATCGTGATCTCGTTTGCATATACATTGTCTATAAAATTAAGCAGTTCAATATATAAGACCTAATTCCGTTGACGTCAGTATCGTTTTACATATTTCTGTTTTCAAAGTAAGATATATATAATCGAAAAATTAGTGCTCAAAACCATATACTGCAAATATTTCATCTAAATCTAATCGAATTTAAACGGTATATAAAGAATAATTAATATGTAAATTTGATTATTTCTGTAACGTAAATTATATGCACCCTTAAAAATTAGCTAAATGAAACGAAATTCGCTAGTTAATCTCGAGGTAAAAAAGTAGGTGTTGTATGTTGCGTTGACGTGGTAAAACAGGGAGGAAAATTATAGTGTTCGTTAATGTATAGATCGTATAGACTGAAAGGTATAAAACTGGAGACAAACACCAGACATCCTCAGTATCATCGCAGCCTTAATTTTATCTATTCAAAACTCGTATTATTCCAAATTAGAAAACGTCGGTTTAAAATTTTATCATTATGAAATATACATTATCTGTAATGTTATTACTTATTGGTACTTCATTCGTCACGAGTAAGTTTTAAATTACTAAATCAATTATGAATTAAATAAACTATACATTACAATATTAATAATATAATTATTTTTTATTATTTTAAAACTATAAGTAATAATTCATTATTCACAGTATATATTCTATTAAAATTTAGCAACTCGCGCAAACAACTCGGTTTCAGCTCCGAATTTGGAGTCTGCCAAAAGCCTCAAAAACGAGTCGCAAACAAGTCGAATTTGAATTTCATCAACTTTGGCAGACAACAAATTCAATATTGAAAACGAGAAATTGGCGAATCGCAAATTTTTAATAGTAGCAAGGTAATTCATTTATTTATGGTATATATGGTAAAATAATTATATATATTGTTTCGAAAAATATCATTCTAATTTTATTATTTATATTGGTGATTTGTACATTTTTTTGTATTTTTTAATATATTTAATTTATTAAATTTAGATTAATTGATTTGTATTGAATACTTTAACACACCTTATCTTTCTGACATTCGTACATCAACGCAGCTGAAAAGTACATTTATTAATTGTAATTAAATAATTATACAATTAAAATTAACCAAAATTCTTTCAATATTAAAATTTTATCCTTAGAATTAAAATTTAAATCTTATAGCAAGAAGAAATCTCACGTAAATTATCGTTAAGAATTCTTATGTCCAGAATCTAAGAATTTTGTAAACGAAAGTATTTAAATATACGAAGTATATTACTATAATGTCAGAAAAATATAATACTATGTAAACATATAAAAACGGTTAAATGGCAATAACTTTATAAACTATATATTCTTTTCTTTATATCTTCACAAGTAAAAATTATTTTATTTATTATAACATAAATTAATAATATAAGGAAAAAATAAAATATATGTAATATATTTATTAAGAATGTAATAATAGAAATTGAATAATTTAACAATTAATTGAAATATTAATTGAGCAGAAAATCTAATAAAATAAGATCAGATTGATTCATTTTAAAAATTGTAATGTAATCAAAATCATTCGCTGATACAGTTCACACCGTTTAAACAAAGACAACTGAATTTAATAGGTTATATAAATTTGCAGATAAAAACATTTGTGAATTACGTTTTTACACTAAATATTTCACGGTTTATCCTCAAGAATTTCGACTACTATTCGAAGATACAAATTTCAACTGAAAAATTGTTCATTTTAAATCTAATGTTTGTTAAGCTTAATTTAATTCTTTTTATTACTATATATATTCCAAACTTTTAAATACCTCCCTCAAGAGGTAGATTTTTATTATTAAAATCAAACTCAAAATGGTTATTAAATGTAGAATCGATAAAATTAAATCAGTCAATAATTTATTGATTGCTTTAAATAATTCGTCTCTGTTATTTGCTAATAAATATGACATTTGAGGACATTTACTATATCGAATCTATATTTTGTTTAGATGGCCAAAATGTTGAATTGTCAAAAAGAAAGTATGGACTGTTAAATCAATCTAGAGTTGGACGAAGAAGTGACGTCCTGTTTGATAGGTTCAGTCGAGCAACAGGAATGATGAATGTCCCAAGAGTAGGACGTTTTGATATTTCGTTTCCAAAATTTGATTCAAATAATGAGCTTGAAACCTTAATGGAAATGAATGAAGAAAACGAGTCAATTGGAGTGAAACCGAAACATGATGGTAAACAAAAATGAAAATTTGACTATTTTGTTTATGTTACACAGAGAAAAATATAACTGAAATTTTACTACAAAATAAACTCTGAGCAAAACAAACTTCCAATTTGTCTTACAAATTATGGTATACCCAGTTGCATTAATTCGTGACTTAACTAGATCGACTATCTCACTTATTTGCCGTTATATTATAATGTCAACTAAGTGAGATAGTTGATCTAGTTAGGTCACGAATTAATGCAACTGGGTGT
>JABFQC010007290.1:0-10166 GCA_022817085.1 Psilanteris sp. ZL-2020
TATTAATAATAATATATTACAAAATAAACAAAAATGTTTCTTACACTCTTAAATCGACTTACCTACACTTAGACAAACTGTCTTGCCTCAAGATAATTACAGAATTAAAATTTAGTTAAGAATATAGTTACTTCCGATAAGAAAATAACAGTATTATTTAAATATTTCTTCCACCATGAATAAACTATATATTTTGATACAAAACAATTGTGTATAAAAATCTTCGGTGCTCAGTCCAAAATTGTAGTTATTAATTGTTGAATAATTTACATCCTTTTTCTAAGAAAATATTTATAAAAAAATATTGTTGAATAATTAAATAAACATTCTTAGACGATAATATTCATATTATATTAATATTTATTATAGAACAGATAAAATATTACATTACATAATGAATATAACAATACTTTAAAATATAAAAGATAATCAAATTGTAGGTTATGTTGCAAAATAATAAATTAAAAAAGTATAATTTTACTTATCGGTTAATAACAAAATTTCTTCTAAAGTAAAATTCCTTTTTTAAAGATTCTCCCTTATAAACCTTATACTATTAAATTAAAGTATTTATAATATTATATTATATAATATTAATAATAAAACAATACAATATAAAACCGTCAATACTACTGTCTAAACTTAATAGATGGCGTCGAAGAAAAAACTTTCTTGGATCAAGAAAATGCTGTTTTAAATTATGAAATTTATTTTATCGTTCCAACAAATAATGTTTCTTGCATATACTGTAGCTTGTTTTCATTCAAAAAGCCATATTATATTAAATTAATCAAGTAGTATTCAAGAAACGTACTCTATTTGTTCAAGTAATATTTTTTTAAGAGTGTAGTTTTGAGTTTCCTTTACTATAACAAAAAAAGAAAACAACTTTTATTAATTTTCGCGGTTTAAGACAATATTGAATACATTAAGTACGTTTGTAATTCGCTCGCTATATATATTTATAATAATTTGATTCCGGTCCTAATTAATATACAATGTAAAATAAATCGCTTTTAATCTACAGCTACCCGCTTGAATTTATCGCGCGCCTATGTTTTTCAATGCAGTCATAGTTGCAAACGTCACGCGAAGCAAATGTTTTCAAAGAGAACATTAGTCTAACATGCGTAAGCCGGGATTCTGGCGTATAGGTGTCCTATGCGTTAGACGGAGATAGGCCGACAGTCTTGACGGGAAGGGGGAGAAAAGGACAGTAGTATCGGTATCCGATACAAATGTAATGGTGGCCATCACGGTGGAGTAAGAGAAACGGTCAGGCGGCCTAGCCGGGGTATAGGATGAAGATACCAATAGGCGCTAAGTATCGGAATGAATCAGCTGTGCATCGATTGTCTCGATCATACAATGAGAAAGAGATTCGATAACTGTTATGAAATATATTTTTGAATAGGAGCAACCACATATATAATAATATTTATTGCTTGGAGTTTGATTTTTAAGTCGCATGTAATAAGCTATTAATAAATATGATAAATATAATTTATATATAATAACAATTATTATTTCCATTTACATATTATACACAAGATGATAAATATTATCAAATATGTGGTTGCGCCTATTCAAAAATATATTTCTTAACAGTTATTAAACCTTTTTTTCACTGTAGGTCATCTATTGTTTAATTTCAGAACGGATCTATAAAATAATATGCTGAAACATTATAATTCAAAAACTATTAACATATTTTCTTTAACAGAATAAAATTTAGCTTTTATTGATATAATGCTTAAACGTGTCATAAATTTTTAATATATAAATAGTTTATATTGAAATTAAAATAATTTAAATTATAAAAACAAAATTAAATATGAAATAAAGATTTAAAAAATTATTTAACAAGTATGAAAAAATAATGTTAGCAAAATAGTTAAATAAAATAAATAAAAAATATACATTTTTTATAATCATAATTATATTAAATTGTTAATAACATGGTTTCATTGTTTCAGACTCATATGAATATTCTATATGAAAATATGTTGGTACAGTATACAGTCACAAGAGTTGTTATTATAGGTGAAACGTATTCTATAGTAACTATTATAGAAGCTATTGGAATATGTTTTAATTTTGATAGAAATTTGAAATCTTCCATGTATATATATATGTATAAAAGTACACTCTTGAAAATGTTCATTAGAGGTAAACATTATTCTATTGAAGGAAGTCAGAAAATGTCTTGTTATTTGGTTAGGTTAACGAGCACATTGAGGGAAGCATCTAAATCATTTGTGACTTTACGTTAATCGTGAACTGACTTCCCTAAAGTGAATTTTCATAACGAATCAATCATATGTTTCCTCTCAATTCTCCATATTAGATTAATTCGAATGAGCATTATTTGAGTGAAGTGAAATACAACGAATCTTTTTTTTAAGAGTGTGTTATACGCTATCATAATGTGATCAACATAACCCGCGTGCCATCTACCAGCGTTTAGCTTAAACAAACTATACCGAGGTCGAAATTTAACTCCTTCTCAACTTCGAAACGTCTAAACTTTCTCGTTTAGGTTAAAGAGATACAAAATAGGTTCTAAATTTTATATTACAATTTTAACCTTCCTTTCAAACTTTACAGTCTACGTTATTTTATTTATTTTATAAATTTATTTTATTAAGATTATTAACTAATTACTATGTTTGCATATATTATATTTATTTGCATATTTTATAAATAAATATAATGTTTTAAAACTGAGTGAAATAAAGGAAAGTCCAAAAAGACAAAGGGACTAAAGGGGGAGGTAGAGGTTCAGAAGTTCAAAAAGGTAAAAAAAATATACTTCACAAAAACAAAAAGCATAAAGAATAAATACATTATTTATTAGAATATAAAAACAATTATATATAACATTTTTTTGCATTTTTTTACAATCATGTATTCTCATTTAAATCATCTGGAATATTCTGAAGAGAAGCACTAACGATATCATCATCGCATTGTACCATTGTATTAAGTGCGGTGTCTAAGATTGCCGGGCGTTTCATTTTGCAAATCTATATCTGTAATTAATACATTTTTTCGTAATTATAATAATTAATGAACAAAATTGTACATAAATAATAAAAATGTTAATTTATTTAATAAATAAACTACGTGAGAAGACAATTGCCAAGCGCTTTTTTTATTGCATAGAGAATTAATCACATAGTCTTTCTATATAGCCAGAGATTGCCAACCGCCATGGCGTTGAAGCAGACAAATCTCTTCCATCGTCGATGATAACAGAATTGCGCAGTGTTAAATTAATGTATATAATAAAATGTTCAAATCTTAATATCCAAGTAGAAATTATTTTGCGCTAGGTTGAGAAAATTTTGAATTTGAAGGGATGTAACTAATTTTGCATTTTTGCGTTCATAACTTAAATTTCTTACGTTAAGAATATTTTTAAACTATCGTATTTATTTATTTATTTATGTCAATGTTTTCTAGATGACGTTTCAATGATTTGTTATAAATCTACAATTTCTTATTTCTTCAAATTATTAATTTTAGAGACTGAAAATAACCGAATTAAGTTCAATATATCATTTAGGACCCACTGACAATCATAGAAAATCATAACGTCAAAGAATATACTAATCTCTTAGACGATGAGGTCTTTCATCAACTAAAATAGAAATCTTCGAATTTAGATTGGAATGACAAAATTCTAGAATAACGCAAAATGAATCAGAGCATGTATCAGAAGTTTCCAACGTTTATTTTCACATGAAAATGTAAACAAATCTTAAAATTTTGTTTTTAAAGGCAAAAAAACTATGTAGCTGTAATTGGAATCACTAATCATATAAAACAGAATGTTTTGACGAATTATACAATAATACAACCCCCCCTCCCATTTAAACAAACAAATCTTTATAATTAAGTGTCATTTTATTTACTGTTTATTTCTTTTTATCTGAGGCATAAATATTATTATGAATTTTTGCAAAGGGGTGGAGAGGGTAGTAATTACGATATCCTCTTTTATATGATTAGTAATTTTAATTATAGCTATATAGCTTTTTTTACGCAACCAACACAATTTTTAATGTTTGTTTACATTTTCGTGTGAAAATAAACGTTGAAACTTCTGATACATATCAGGGTTTCATTTACATATCAAACAAGGTTTGACAACGGAGGGTAGAAAACAATTTTTACGAAAATACAAAACAAAAGATGCCCTATTGTATAACACATAGTGCCCCTAAAATTAATAAAGAATTAACACCAATACTTATTTAATCAGTAATTAAAATATATGAATATCAAATAACTTCTCAAATGCAAGTAGGGGTCTGTATTAATGCAATTGGAATCGGTATTACCACATTGCTTCAACCAGAAATCGCGCCCGCCCTGGATATAAAAGTCAAAAAATCTATCATGAAAATCGCGTATGGTAATAATCACTTAGCGAATCATCACTAACCTTGATCGGCAAAAATGCAGCTGAGACTATACACTAGTCGATAAATGTTTATTCGACAATAACAACAACGAATAGTATAAAACAGCTCAAGCTTGCCAGAAATTAAGTCGCAAGGTGTCAAAAACAAATTCATCACTAGAAAAAAATAAAAATCAATAACAAATAAAACAATAACACTGTAAAAAAAAGTGTCTTAGCTAAGACCCTTTTTATCCCTATTTTTATGTCAATTCTAAGCGTCTTTCGTATTAATGGCAGAAACAACTTGTTTAAGTCACCGATGTCTTACGAAAAAACACAGCGAGTTTCTATTAAGACATTTAAACATCTTGTCCTTAAGAGAAAAGAAATAGGTTAGAAGACTTTACAAAATGTTCTAGTCTAAATAATTAACATAGAGTAAACACACGAAAATATGAATAATCATTCATCATCATTATTTTTGTAATTTCTTTGGTTATTGTAACAAACTTTTACAAATTTTAATCATAATTTGTAAAAATGATTACATATTTTGTACATTTATTCCTGACTGAAAAAAATGTTCATGTAAACAAATGAATAGTTAACTAAAACATATTTACGCACCCAGCGCAGCGGACAAAAGTGGAACTATCTGTGTCTCGTGCCGAAAGTGCTTGGGCACAGTGGCGCCCTCGGCTGTAAAATACTATATGTTTACATTAACTATATACGTATGCTTTGTTCAACCTAACATTTTTCCGTGTGTGTTTATCATTTCCATTGCAATTTATGTATTTACTCTGTAAGACATATAAAACAACTTAAAATTATTTGTCTTACACTATTTTAACGTCTTACACGTTCATAATGTATTACAGATAAACTTCTTAAAAGTCGTCAATAGTGTCTACATCAACATTTTAGACAGAAAAATCATCTAAATTTAGACACTCGTGTGACCAAAACAAGTCGTTCAAAGTCGTTTAACATGCACAGGTGTCTAATTTAAGTCTATAGCATCTTTAATTAAGACACTCAGAATGTAGTTCTTTTTACAGTGACGGGCCAAATAAATGCATACAGTTCCAGAAAAATCTCTACTCCAATTTGAGAAACAACAAAACCCCTATACATGCAAAACTCATGTCTCGAAAGACAAGGGCCAACTACAAGAATCGATAATATCTGATCAACTGCGTTACAGAACAATGCAATCAAGAAATCAGGCACTTATTAAATAAAGGAGCCATTGTTGAAATATCATCAACCGACGACTAATTTCTGTCCACATTCTTTATGAAAAAGAAATCATCAGATGACGTGAGATTCATTCTAAATTTGAAAGAACTTAACAATTATATCTCTACACTACATTTCAAATTAGAAGCTTGGCGGACTGTTAAGCTTATACTACTAAATTCACGGATGGTGTCATTCGATATTGAAGATATATACCAATTCATCAGAAGTGTATAAAATTTCTCCATTTAAATTGGAAAGGAACTATATATATATACACGGTTTTACTATTTGATTTGACAATACCACGGCTTTATCTGACAACTTTCAGTAAAGATATCTGAAAATGGTGTGAATCATGTAATAATTACGTTTTTGCTTTTTTCATTGTATCCATAGTCAACTTTATTGCTGATCGCGCATCATGGTGCATAAACGCTGTCACAGAGTAGTCACTTTTTGATAAACAATTTATAAGTATATCAAACAAATTTGGCTAAATTTCGCTTTAGTAATTAATACGAAATGTAAAAATTATATATCTTAGTTTTCTTATCCAGGTTCTATGGCATTTGATATTTTTACCTTATTTTGAGAGATTATTATTTCTATGCTTGCCCTCCCTTCATACTAATATCTATATCTATATCTTATAAGAAATATTATAAATGATGAAACTGAAGGAATTTTAATTATAACTTGGTGGACATCACAGTCCTTAATAGTCATCCACTTATAAAACGGTTCTGTAAAGGAGCAAGTGTTACAAAATCTGCTAAAGCATTTTATGATTTCGTTTAGGATCCTGACCCAGTAATTAACAAACTCGACTCATCTAGCCTTACGAAGCGATCTCTATAGGAGCTATTTCGAGGAAAAAGTTCACAAGTATTAATCACGAGTCATCGAATGCAAATGTTACCTCTCAAAAAACTATCTATCTAACTAACTAAAAGACAAGATAATTATCAAAATTCAAAAAGGTCTGGCTCAAATAATTTTCTGTTTCTCAAAATTTTAAGATCAAGAATAAATGTTTATATATGCTAATAGAACATTATATAAACTTAACAAAACCTCTTTACATAGCAAACAATAATACACTATATATATATAAAAAAAATTACAAATCTGTCTCTACCCAAACCATAAGCCGATGGATGCGCACAATGATCTCAAGGAATGGCGGAGTTAGCATAAACATATTTCTACCTTACAGTACACACCTTATCCTAACAACCTTTTTTAAATGTGTGTATATATATTTACATATATAAACCAAAATCTTCATTTTGTTTCATCAAAGATCCTATAAAAAAAGAGTTGAACTTATAAATTATAAATTTCATATAAATAGAAGAATATATATTCAATCAACATTAAGAGTAAACATGATTTCATTGTACAAAACATTTATTTAATAAGCACAAAACTCATGGCGATCCGTCTTTTTATTGATGAACAAATTTATAAAACTTGGAATATTGTTAAAATTATACATTAAGTAAGAAGTTCAGGGGTAACGTATGTCATGCACCTTAACTCGCTGTTTATATATCGAATGTTTTGAAAATTATTATCCGACATGTTTATTAATATACGTAAGAATAAAACTTACAGACAATATTATTTTAAAATCATATTTTAATCTATGTTATTTCTGCGGAACAGAAAACAATCATGCGTTGAATGTACAACAAAAACTGTTTTATAAGTCTGACAAGTTTTATGCGAACCTAAGTTGGATCAGACATTGAAGTCTATAAAGAGTCTCGCATCTTCTAAGAACAAACTTCTATGGAAACTAAGAAGTGTTAAAAAAGTTTTTGATACTATATGTTGGCAAAAATGAAGATAGCAGAGTTTCTTAAAAGCACCTTTATTTATATTGATATAATTTATATTGAATATTATATATCATTGTAAAAAGTATCGTTTTCATTACATTTGTAATATTATTTTCTATATAAAATAATGAATACAGTCAGTATATAACCTATTTCTAATTTTTGCTATCAAATAAATATGAATTATAGTTTTTTAGTGCATTTTAATAAAATACTAAAACAATAAATACAATAAGACTACACGCAGAGAAAAGTTTTGTTAATTCTACACTGTAAACCCAGTTCGGTAAAAATACGTAATATATAACGTAATTCAGTTACCATTACATTTCACGAAATTTTTCGAAAAAAACGTAATTTTTAACTTGCTACGAATACGACTCACTCTAGAGACATAACCTATAAATTTACAGAACTCGTGTAATTTTACGTATTCTTCGTACAATTCATGCAATATTTAGAAAAATACGTATAATTACTCATAAATGTTATTTTTACGTGATATATTATGTAAACTTTTTGGGAATTTTACGTTATGAATTTACAGTGTACCAAAATTTTGTTAAAAGTGTCTTAAATGTAGCTTTTTTAAGACACGAAGTGACTTATTTAAGTCACCAGCTGCCTTAATACATGATATTCGGTATTTGATTAAAACACTTAGGCGTCTTTATTAAGTCACTTTGTCTCTTAAATAAGACACATATATTATATATTTTTAGCAGTGTAGTAAAACTAAAAATATATTTGTAATATATCGGCAGTATATTGCAAATATATTTGCAATATGTTTTTGTGTAAATAAATATATTTTAAATATATTCTAAATATATTACAAATATATTTTCATTTCTACTAGGGATTAACTTTATATAATTATATAGAACTAATATTATATAATTACTAAATACTATTTTTCTAATAATACATATTTATGTATAATATTTAATATTGATATAAAATATTTTTATTTTATTCTCATTACAATGCAAACATGTATAAATACATATAGTAAATACATACATATTTTTCTAAACAAAGAAAATCTGACACGTGCAAATGAAAAAAAAATACTTTAAAAAAGGTAAAAAATAGACGAGCTTCAAAGTATGTAACACTCATTACCTCTAAAAAGTACATTTGTAAAAATTCACTTAAAAAAGACGTGAAATCTAATAGGGAGTCAATATAATAAATAAATAATAAATTACAGATGCACGGAAAGATACAATGTATTAAAAATTACTACCAAAAATTTAAATATGTGATAGTGTTCTATTTTAAAGTATACTTAAAAATTAGTCGGTATTGCACATATTTTAGTCAAAATTGCTGAAGGTATATGTATTATTTCAAAATACAACACATCTGTCACACATTTAATATTAAAATATATAAAAATAAATATATATTTTTTACACATTAAGAATAAACATGTTTTCATTGTACAATAAATGTATTTATCAATCTGAAATACAAAATTCTTCATATTATACTACTATCTATTTAATAATAACACGTCTTAGAAATATAATGCATTTTTCAGTAATTTTAAACAAAACATTTAATAAATAATAAATAAGTTAAAATTATACTACTAATAAAAATGGAGTATATCCACGCTATACAAACAATAAGTAGTAATTTTAATCAATATTTTTCTTTTCGTGTAGTACTCAAAATAACTGAAGTCAGTATATAAATACAATTATCCATCATTTTGCCAATACCCTACTGTGGATCGCCGGGATCGCCCTATGCAAACAGGGTTGCGGGCACAAAATGCAAATTTTAGTCTGCAGTTTTAAAATTTTACTATCCTGAAACACGACATTCAGTCGTATTTCTCACGGGAAAACGAAGAAAAAAAGAATTAAAACTTTCAATTGTATGACAGAAGTGTTATATTTTGAAATATAATATACATAAAACTTCAGCAATTTTGACTAAAATATGTGTAATATTTACTAATTTTTAAGTGTAATATAAAAATAGAACACTATACTGTCTCACATTTAATATTTTGTTAGTAATTTTTGATACATTGTTTCTTTCCGTGTAAGAAAACTAATATTCGAGATCTACGGGTCCTATTAGTATAGTTTGTAGACGTGATGTTGAAGTATGAGTTTGACGTATGTATATTTTATATTATACATTGATAAGAATTTAGAATATGAAATATGAAATTTGGTTTTATATATATTCGTATATGTAAAAAATTACATATTCTACAAATTTAATCAATAACTTACATTATATGAATTTTAATAAGTTAATTATTTAACAGAATCGATTTTTGGTGAGCCAAATAAAGGAAATAATTCATGAATAATTTACCTTTTATACTGGACAAACATTAATCTATGCGTATAGGATACGGATTTGAATTGAATTTTATATTATCAATAGTAATCATTCAATCAATGTAGTTTTATACGGATATATTGAAATGTAGATTTATACGTGTAATAAAAGATATGTTTCATTTCTATATTTATTGTCACCCTGTTTTTAGGACAGAATTTAAGTTATGTATAGTAATAAATAAGAGGGATAAAAGCTTGAAGATATACACTATAAAATGTTAAAGGGGCCATTTACATCAGTACGATCTGATAATCACGAACCATCTGCTTAAAAGCAAAACCAATAATAAATAAGAC
>JABFQC010007291.1:0-10166 GCA_022817085.1 Psilanteris sp. ZL-2020
CATTAAATCAGTTTTAGAATGACAGTGTTATTCAGTAATACTAATGCAGTCGTAGTTTGGCGCTGCATCAGTTGTTTTTTTTTCCCAGTGTAGAAATCAAATGTCACGGTAAATCATAATCCAGTAGATTTAGTTTGGTGCGTGGTCATTTATATATCAAATGTAAGTATTGTATATATAGATATATGTATAAATGAGCAAAATACAATTTGAAGTACAATAATTCGATTGTTTTAAAGATTCTTAGACAACTTTTTTATTAATAAATTTAATATACAAATAAACTAACAAGTATAACATAAGCTTCTGTTTGATGTTGTTTGAATAGTAGAACGAACTAATAATACATCGCTACCTTACTAATAATCTGTTCGTATTGTTAATATAATGTAAATATCTTAATATTTATTTTAGCCATTTTTCACCCATATTTGCATGTTCAACATGATAAAGATATGCATAGAATGCAAATATAATCAAGATCATCATCTTTAAATAATTATTAATCATTTCTTTACGTGATTAATAAGTTTATACTTTATTTATGAATATCATTTTAAATTTTATTGCAATTATAATTATTAATTAGATTTGATACTATAAGAATATATCGTATAAATACAGTTAATTCTATAAATATATTTTCCATTGTCAAATAGGATAAAAAAATTGTTTTTTGTTTGATTTAATTAATGCTATCTTACATTTTAATAATTATAATAGATAATATTTTATCATATATCATTAATATTTTTAGAGGGACTTACAGTGAAACCTTTACCAACTGGTTCATCTCCAAAAATAATAGTTACTATTCGAGAACCTGAATTCCAAATTCTTGCTGTAGGAAGTACTGTTAGATACCATTGCTCAGGAACTTCAGTAGAAAATGTAAGTATAAATTAATAATGATATAAATATAATATAATAAATAAAAATATTAATTTAGTAACTACATAATATATTTATTATTTTCAGGCTTCTGTTAATGTTAAATGGAATAAAGAAGGAGCGTCTCTTCCTCCAGATAGAAGTATTGACGATGCGCAAGGATTATTGGTTATACGAGATTTAAAAGTAACTGATAGTGGAGTGTACGTTTGCGAAGTTAGCGATGGAATAAATATTGAAATTAAACGAGTGTCTTTAGCAGTAGGTGGTAAGTAATTTCACTTAACAAGTTTATATACTATTCAGTTCAATAATTTTGTACATCTAAATTTGTTCATAATAATTTATTTAGACTTCCCTCCGAGTTTATTGGATATACCAGGTATTCAATAACATTGAATATAAAATACTATCACTAATGACATTGATTTCAATTATATATTTTTTTCTTTTTATCAATTTTAAATATTAATAATTATTTATCATTGTAAAACGTAGGTACTAATGCTGAACCACCTAGAGTCAAAATTAATCCAGTATCTATCGAAGTTCGAGAAGGAGATCCGGTTGAAATATATTGTGAAGTTACTGGAAACCCAGCACCAACTTTAGAATGGGTTCGAGTGCATGGAAGAATGAATCCGGAAGCTGTTTTCCAAAACGGGATTTGGAGGCTTCCATATGCGAGAAAAAGTGATGCGGCTGAATATCAATGTATTGCCAGAAATAATATGGGAATACACGAAGCAAAAACTATTTTATATGTAAAAGGTGAAGTTATCATACAATCATTTTCATTGTCCATAATTTGAATAATATTGAAATTATTGGTGCATAAAATAATGAATAAATTGTAAAACAGATAGTCCTAGAAGACCTGATCATTCAAATCTTTCTGAGCGACCACAGATATCTCCTAGCGAATGGAATGGACCATCCGGTGAAACTGTTTATTTGTCTTGTTCTGGATCTGATCGATCTAAATTTACTTGGTCTCGTGTTGGAGGAATCCACTTACAACATTCAGCATCCGAAAACAATGGAATTTTAACTATCACAAATCCTAATCCAAGCGATTCCGGAATTTATGTTTGTACAGCTACGTCTTATGAGGGAACAGAAACTAGCTCAACAGCAAGAGTAACCATTTCACCTCACGTAGAAATACCATCAATCAAAGCAGAACCTGAAAGGCAAACAGTTCCACAAGGTAGTACAGCGGAGATTCGTTGTGCAGATGCATCAAGATACGGATTTACGGTTAAATGGTGGAGATTTGGAGAAACTTCATTAGGAGCAAATGCAAGACAAATTGGTGATATGTTAAGAATCAGTAATATTCAAATGTCTGACAGAGGAGTTTACGTTTGTACAGCTACAAATTCAAGGAGCACTATGGAAACTAGTGCTATTGTGGATGTTGATCGTAAGTTTGTACATATTTGGGATATTTAGATCTGTTGACAGCGCTAATAATTAAAATATTAATGGCCACGGAACCAGCCTGTATTAATTAAAGAAAAAATTTGCTAAATAAAATTTTTCATTAAAATTGATATATTTATCATAGCTTAAAATATTTTTAAATAGTATATAGTATTATCTAATCCTTTCTTTAAAGCTCATAGATTGAAATATCATCATTCCAGTTTTTTTAAAATTAGTATAATCATTTCCTGATTTTTAATTTCATGATTATTTTTCTTATATAAAAATAATTCAAATTCAAATTCCAACTGTGTCGCAAGATATCCTAAAAGTTTTAATAATTATATGTTATTATGTTATGGACATATTAAACAAATATTTTATATATATTACAGCACGTGAAGCACCAATTATAGAGCTGTATCCAAAAGAAAGCCAAACGGTATTTTTAGGGGGATCTGTAGATATTCAATGTAGAGCAACAGCAGGTACACCAGCTCCTGAATTATATTGGACTCGAGAAGATGGCCGAATTTTTGCCAGCAATGTTGAGCAATTAACTGGTGGAGTACTTCGTATTATGAACACAACTATTGAAGATGATGGCGGCTATGTTTGTACCGCTACGAACTCAGTTGGTACAACTTCCGCAGTTGCTCGAATTGAAGTTCAATCTGCTCCAGAAGTTACAATAACCCCTTCAAAAGATATTCTTCATGTTCGATTAGGAGAAAAGCTCAGGCTTATATGTAGCGCAAGTGGAAGACCAGTGCCAAATGTTGCTTGGAGTAAATATACCCATGGAACATCAATACAGTTAGTATTGTATATAAATAATGATAAAATAAGTAATTTATAAATATGAAATATAAACATGTATTTAAGTAATAGAATTTATACATTTAAAGAAAAAACAATGCTTTCTAATTTTATAACGTAATAAATTCATTATACGTGGGTATTAAAATCAATTTAATTTCTAAACTATATAAAACATGTTAATAATAAGTTTGCCTTACTTACTAAAATAAGTAATTACGGTACTATGTAATTAATTAAATTATTTAATTAAAAACTAATTATTGTTTTAGTGAATCATTTAATAGAGTAGCAACCATACCATTAAGTGCGGTACATGAAATAGTATCCGTTTCATCGGATGACGAAGGTTATTATACTTGCCAAGCTTCAAACTCAGCTGGAATGAATAGTAAACGAATTGAAATAAGAATTGAAGAAGATTTCGAAAACACAATTAATATGCAGGAACCTTGTCGTGGTGATGTCCCTTGTCCTTCAGAACATCAAATAAACTTAAATACACCTGAAAATAATGTAAACATAAGTAATATTTGATAATATGCATACTGAATAAATATAATAATTCTTTAATTTGCAAATGTTTATTCTTATAGGGTGAACATGGTTCGAACATTGTCGCTAATGACAAATACAAAATTCCAGTAGGCGGTAAAGCAGAAATGCGTTGCCGTGTAAGTGGAAATGGAAGCGATGATTTTTATTTGGACTGGCAACGCAGCAACAATCGAGGATTACCAAAAGGCAGTTCATTCCACGCGGGAACTCTTATTAGTCCATATGTCACTAAAGATGCAGCTTGGGAATATATTTGTTTAGGCGTCGATCATGCTGGAAGAGTTTTATTTAGAGCAGTATCTCATCTCATCGTTGATTGTTAGTACAGTTGTGTTTTATAAGCATTAATATGCATAACAATTAAAATCTTAAAATTAAAATGATGATTTGTCTATAATAAGTATGTAATTGTGTTAAATTATTTAAGTAATTGAATAAACTAAATTATTTTAAAGCTCCTCCAAGAATCACTCTACACCCAGCAACCCAAGAAGTTAGTCCAGGCGAAAATGCTCTCATTGAATGCACAGCAACAGGGGACGAACCTATTCGTATAGAATGGATCGCTCTAGGACGTTCTCTACCCCGATCGCAATCGTATAATGGTATTTTAAAATTCCAACACATTACTTATTCTGACGCAGGAAAATATGTATGTAAAGCTACGAACGATGTTGGAACTGCTGAAGCTGTTGCCGAAGTTTTAGTTAACGGTAAATGTTAATAAATTCTTATTCAATCATTTCTTTAATAAATCTGTGGAAATAAAATGCATACGTTATCACAATAATCAGTTTAAAATATAGTTAGTAGTAAAGAATAAAATTAATTAATATATTGAATACAGATAAATAAAAAATAACCATACAGTTAACGCATAGTTAAATGTTTATATAATTTGTAGATAACAACGAATTCAAGGATATTCACGCAATTGAACGTGACATTACAACGAGAGCAGGAAATAATGTAAAATTAATGTGTCAAACGCAGGATACAGACATTCAATGGTCTAGAGAAAATCAGGCTCTACCGACCAATTATCGCCTTGGAGATAATTATTTGGAATTAATACATGTTCGCCCAGAAGATAGTGGCAAGTACATTTGCCAAATTCAAAACATGCACGGATTCTCCAGAGATTACATAAATTTACGTGTTTCCGGTAAGTCTTATCATTATGTCGAGCTCAAAATGCCTGAGCAGTGTTATATTGTAGTTTTATAAATATATCGTTAATCGCAAATATATGATTTGCAAGTTCCTAATATGAATTTGCTTTGATTTTGGCGAAATTCTTATTTAATATGCAAGAAATCTTGATCAAATGAAGGAAAAATAATAGGCACAGAAATAATGCCAGCAATAGCACACGTTTTAGATTGTTAAAAGGCCGCGTTATGATTTAGTAGTTAATTTGCTTGAGGATTGCATGCCAGTGTCCCGCAACGTGTGCAGTCCCGGAGAGTACCAATGCGGAAGCCGACAATGCATACCGTTGGAGTTCTTTTGCAACGGCTATGTTCACTGCAGTGACGGCACTGATGAACGCTTCTGTCGCATCACTCTGTATCGCCAGTATCTACAACGAAGACGCGGTTTGTTTTGACACTTGAATGTCGTGTGTCACGTCTAGTGTAAAGGATGAAACATTTGTAAAAGCAAATAATTAAATAAATAGTTGTTTTTCATGTTTTCATATATTATATAGTTTCGACAATGATTAAGATCATACGCGTATAGAAAATTAAATGTTCCAATACGTCATCTTTTATTACTTTTTAAAATAATTATCAATATACAAATTAAATATTAATAATATATATAGTAATAAATAAACAATAAGAGGAAAATTCAAACGATTCAGTGCAAATAAATTCAATGCAAATATATCTTAAAAAAACTGTGTTTATATTAATTAGTAATGTATTAAATAAATTAGTGAAATAAAATAGAGTTTAATACAATATCTTGGATTCAACTATACTATTAGTTTGAATTACTTATATGAATTAAAGTATATTTTATATAACTTTATTAATGATAAAATTAATTAATAGATTAGGATAAAGAATTATTTTTATAAACTTATAAGAATATCAAATTTACTTTTAATAACATATAGTTTCTAATAATTTTAAAACTAATAAATAATTATATAATACAATACAATAATATTTTTATACTTTTACAAATGTAATAGTCCTAGTTGTCGTAGACGCTTGCAATAGCCACTCGTCCGTTCTCTCATGTCACCGGTTACCAATCCATCAAGCAAGAATAAAATACCCAATATGTTAATTTATTCCAAAAGGTGTCCTGGGTCTGTTTTTCTAAATAATTTGTTGATAAACTAAAAGCAATATATTAATGCATATCACATGTTTTAAAATTAACTTTATATAGTGATATTTAAAAAATATATTTAGCCGAGTCTAAATAAGTTTAGATAAAAAAGAAAATGAATTCAGAAATAAAAAAAACTCAGTTTTTCAGTTTCTCAACTAATTATAGTATAAATAAATAATAAATGTTTGTTTTTATGTTTGTGCATGTTAAAAATTTAACTAAATTTTTACTACTCAGGTAAGATAGATAGTACTTCTAGTCAATCATTTATTCATACATGTTATTAAGATATCTCGAAGAACACGTTTAATGTATAATAAATATTTTACTAACAAATTTTAATGTTAGATAACTAGGTTTAATGAAGCATTATTATATTAATCTTTATTTAAGCATAGACATTTATAAAGAGTTTACAATTAAATAAGTATTTATCTTAATATTTGAATTTATATATCGACGTTTCGATTTACTTTATATTTCAAATTGTAGTTTCTTTTACCACAATTTTTAGTTCAATTAAGTAAAAATTATAAATTATGAGTATTTTATGATCTAACTTAATAAAAAAAGCCCACTATATAAAGATTCTATGTATTTTTCGATCGTCGTAGTCGTCTATTATTGGTATATATATAAAGAATTACAATTAATATAATTTATAATAATTATTTTAACATTTGCAATATTATACTTGGTATTTATTATTCTTAATGTAGAAAGTAATATATACAACTTATAAATTAGTTTGTATTTATGAACATAATTTAATTTGTATAATTGAAAACAATGTTATTATTTCATGAATATATTTAATATATTTAAAATTATTTAAATTATAATATTCTTGAACCATTTTAAATGAATATATAATGAATAGTATATAATTAATCTAAATATTGTTCCATCAATTTATTATTACTTTAAATTACTTTAAATTTTTTATTATATATTAAATTATTAATTTAATGTACAAGTTAGAAAACTGTTTAATATCTGTGTAAAATCATTGACACAAATTTAAGCTCAAGTTATTTTTCAATAAATAATGCAACAATATATCATTGTTATTATGGTATCATACGCACTGGTATATAGTTCATTTCAATTTTACATCATATTTGTGAATTTAGATAATCATAGTTATTCTTTAGTTAAATGCCACACAGTACTTTAATAAGGTGGTAACTAAAAGTTTTTGAATACAACTCTTGTAACTTCTCCTTTTCACCTAACTCATAATCAGTGACAAATTCATTATACCCTTCCCAGGCAATAGACAATTCCATTGTTATAATCAACAGTGGTGATTTATGTCAACAATTTATGTGTATATCATCTTGTTTCCTGTATTAAAAATGTATTGTGTATTAGTTCAAAAATCGTTGGATATATTATGTTTTCATTATAATATTTATGCTTTAGCTGCTTCATCGCCTTACGTCAGTATAAAACCATCTCGCGACTTCGCTAATATTGGAGAAACTATTGACCTGAACTGTCAAAGTTTTGGACTACATAATCCTCGTTACCATTGGTCTAGGAGTGATCATCTTCCTTTTCAATCCAATGCAATATCTCGTGGCCAGATCCTGAGAATTGCCAATTTAGAAATGAATGACAGCGGTACATATATTTGTACTGTCCAAGCTGCAGACAGCCAATTTGAAGATAGCTATACTCTAGTGGTACAAGGTAGGCAGTTATTTTTTATTATATATAATATAAAAAAAAAACTTTTCAATATTCTACACCGAAAGAAATAAATATTCTACCTTCAATAACAAATTTTTGCATTAAAATATTTGGTAATAGTACAAGATCAAATTAAATACTCTTTTTAAGGGTAGAATTATGTTGCTGAACGAACAGAATTATGCGGGGGTCTCTTGCTATTCACAAGATAATTTCATAATATATATTATTTAAATTCATGTTAATATGAAAATAAATACATATTTAAATGTTACATTGTAGTTTACTTTATATAAATTATCAATATTTTATTGATTAACCTATTATTTCGCTTTTTATCACATCAACGTATTACAAAAATGGAAATAAAACCTTGACCACAGGAATGATTAGAGACCGCTGTATAATTTTTTCGGATTCGAAATATGTTAAAAATTTTACTCTCATTTCACTTATTTTCGAACACCCTTAAGGAAAAGTGTAATCTTACGCCATTACCTATTATATGTATATATATATATATAAACAAATTCTAATTGCTGTATCATTAAATATATTTATATTATAAATATAATACCTGTTTAATTATAATACACAAAACTTGTTTACTTGATGCACAATGTTTAATATTAATTTTAAAAATAAGCTTTAATAACAAATTTACTTTTCTTGTGCTATCATTTTGTGAAATTTGTAAGTATACAGTAACCTTTATATATAATGTTTTAATTAATAAACAATGTAGTGTATACATTAAAAACACAAATATAATATTTATTTTTAGACGTTTCTCAATTATCATCTGGTGATGCTCCAGCCATTGATGTAAAAACTGTAAAATATGGTGAAACAGCAATTTTAGAATGCCCAGTTGAATTAGAACACCCAGAAAAATATGAATGGATCAAAAGACCTGGAAATATGCCCGACACATCTTCAATTTATAATGTAAATATAAATATATTTAATTTGTCCAATTCAACTTCTACTTTATACCATGATACTAATGTTTTATATTAAACCATTTATTTCGAATATAATAACAAAACTATTTAATCAAGAAATAGCAAGTCGTGATGGCTTAGTAGTTATGGTTCACTGGTCTAACTTAGAGATGTTGGTTCGAATCTCGGCTTTAGTAGTGTGTCAATCTGGAATTTTGTCAAAAGAAATATTTAATCAAGAAATAAAGTTATAACACTATTAATAAATTATATATATAATATTTGAAAATATCGGTATAAATAATAATTATTAAATAAATAATCATTCGTATTGAAAATGATTTATAACGATGTTATTAATTATTAAAACTTCACATAAGTACTTAAATACATATATCTGAAAAGATACCCAAAAATACAACAATTATTATGTTTTCTACGAGAACCTTCTCGCATACAATTCGTAAATATTCTGTCTTTTATATTTTATATGTCTTGTATATTAAAAAGAGTGATATGCAATGTTTAATGTATTGTATAGGCCATGGATAAATATCGAAAGTTACATGGGATTCCTAATATCTGTAATTTAAATAAATACAAATTTATAATATTTTTATAAACAATGTAAAACATAATATATATACATATTCTCTTTTTGTATACAATGGTAATATTTTACATAATTATTTTCAGAACAAATTAATAATAAAAAATATAACAGAAAATGATGCTGGAAATTATATCTGCATAGCCAGTAACGATGTTGACTCTATCGAAGGTCCTCTGGTTTTAATTGTAACTGATGTAATACCTTACTTTAGTCAATCTCAAAGTTATTTAGAATTTCCACCATTACCAGAGAATTATTTATCCTTCAACATTGAAGTGTCTATTAAACCAGAGAAACCAAACGGAATAATTTTATATGAAGATGAACATATGAATGATACCGGAGATTTCTTAATGTTAGCTATTGATGGAGGATACCCTATCATGAAGTAAGATGTTTATATTTTGCATAATAATAATAATATTATAATATAAGTATATTATAATATTATATACAATTATTGTCTTATATACGATATAATATATAATTTCTTTTCGTTTATTAATAAAACCATGAACTCCATAACTTACTCACGTGTAAAATTGTATGTATGTACACATTGACAAAGGTAAATATTTCCTTTGATTTATAATAAATAAATTACAAAAATGAACAAATATTTTTTAAACATACATTATTTTAACTTTATGCTACTATGCAAAATTCTAATTTTTAGTGCTCTCCGATAAAGCAGATGTGAACTTCAAATATAATTGTCTGATAATAATATTAATCCTACAAATATGTTTTCACTTATTTTTATTTGTATATTATATTATGACTTATCTAAATTTATCAGCGTATAATTAATACTACTTATTAAAATATATTTAAAAATATAATTATTCTTTGATAATCTACTTTCATTC
>JABFQC010007292.1:0-10165 GCA_022817085.1 Psilanteris sp. ZL-2020
CTACGATAATTTCAACAATTATTTGATCGAACTTATAACGAGCGCCGTTGCATTCTTCTGCGCTCGGCACCTCGTTCGATGCCGGCGACAACCGAACGATCAATTATTTACGCGTGTCGTCTAGTCTCGTGCATTGTTTACGTCTGTTTACATTCGGCCGCGATCAAGCGGGCCGCCTTCGTCGTTTCTTTATATAAAACACGGACAAGGGAATTATTCACCGTTGCGCGTTCGAGGAATTCGCGCGACAATCGAAATCATAATATTGTGGCCATAAAGCCTAAATTTGGTAATAAAAGTGGATAGTAATTTTATAGAAACACACCAGTATTACCGAATTTAGCTTTTACGACCATAATATTATCATTTTGGTCGTCACGGGAATTCCAGGAACGCGCAACAATTCGTTATTTTTCTTTTCATTTTGTAATGAAACGAACGAAATAATATTACAATTATTTATAACCTATTCACTTGCATGAAAAGATATGCTACGTTTCTATTTACGGTATTTGCGTAGCTTAAATTAACCTCATTTGGTTTATTACTGGCTTACAAGATCTAAACTTAATGTCTTCTAACTCGGGAAATTAACAAATTCAAAAAATTGCATAATAAATCCGATTATTTGGCGTTAATTGTCAACCGCCGACTAAACCATTGTGGTTTAATTATTGTCCGCGGTGACCTTCGTAATACCAATTTGCGTGCCATTTAAGACGATAACGCGCGCAACGACAATTAGAAAGTTCGCAAAGGCACCCGCGCGATTTGTCGTGTCGCCGGTTGAACGCAATGCGCCACCCGTGGCCGATTAGCGAAGCGTATTAGTCTAGATGCGGGTCGCGCGACATGACCAAACGGCCGCGGGCGTCGCTGCGCACAGCAGCGATTTCGAAGATAGGCGATCAGCGCCGCTAATTCCCGATACCGCAACCGCAAAGCAAAAGCCCGCGAGTGTCGCTTCGACGCGCGCCAAGCTGCGCTCGCCGCAGATTAAGTGCTCGGCAACGATTGCCCGCCTGATATATGAACCGCGGCGCGCGCCGCGATCCGAATGCGACCGCTATCACGCTCGTTAATCCCGACCGGGCGAAGTTCGCGCGTGCGCGCGATCTTCCGTACGAAAACCGATCGGCGCGCGGGAAAAGGTGTGCAACGAAAAATGCCCGCGTTACTCGAGCAAGATATTTAACAAGACGTGTGAATTTCAAACGTTTCAACGAAACGCTACGTCCGCGACAAGTCTCGACTCGTCGTTAAATCGGATGTTGTCCAGGGCGAAATTTACAGGGCTTCTGGGTCACTGATTTGTACCGAACGATCACGTTCATACCCGAACTTTGACGGACTCGTGTGACCCGCGGAACAATTTTTGCTTCGACTTTCAAGTGTCATCGTTCCGTAAGGGCGTTTAATCGATTGAGAGGAGAGATTTCGAAGTGTCAATAAGAACACTCGTTTTATGTCATTATCAAACACGCGCGAGTATTTTCGGTGTCGTTTTCGGAATTTAAAAAGCGGAAAGTACGAGCGTTGTAAGAGAAGGATGGTAAATGTACTTCAGAAGCATTGTTGGCGCGAAAAATAAACAAACATTGTCATTTAAATGAGGTCGCAATTGACCGATACGCAATACTTTGATTGTCAAATAAATGTATTTTTTGTTTTCGACAATCGCCTGTATTTAAATCAGATATAAATAAATACTTAAATTAAATACAAACTGCTCGGTTTAATTGTTTTAGCGCGTCGGTTGATTTGTTTACGTTCGGCGCGGCAATGATTCTGTAAACTTTTTCTATTTTAATTGTTAATGTACTCGGCGCGGCTGTAAACATAAATATTACGCGCAGCGGAGATTACAGTTTCTTCATTAAACTTGCTTAAATTCTTTTCATTTCGTTACACGTTAGTTTAACATTCGGAAACCGGTTCGATTTATTTTACAGAAACGCAATTGCCTGAATGTTTTCGAATGTAAACCATGTTCAATATTAAAATGTATTTGTGCAAAAGAAAAGTTTTTCAATTTTAGTTTAACAAATTTCCTCGAATATATTTCACAATTATGCGAAAAAATAGCGACCTAATAATCGTACGTTCGCGGTTTGTATCCCTACGAATTGATAACGAGAGTTGCCTTTAAACGGTTAATTCCATTTCGGCGACTGAATAATTCGTTTAAAAGTAAATAAATTTAATTTGAAAATAACATAGTTGTCGATGGCATAAAGCGGAACGACGTACTTCATGGCGGGGCAATGCACGAGACCGAATATTTCGCGTCGATTTTTATTGTTAACACTGAAACGCCTGCATTAAGCGGTGTTCTAATAATGCCGTATTAATATTCCGATATCAAATTCGTTACAAACATTTTCGAAAACATTTAATAAATCCTTCGACAAGGTAAACAAAGCACACAATAAACCGACAGTGAAAAAGTATCGTATTTGAGTAAATAATAAACAAATTACGCGCGAATTTGTTTGTTTTCCAAAACGACTCTGCATCTTGAAACGGCGCTTTGCAACGAAAATTCAATACAATTCGGCGATTACGAAAAACTTCGCCGGCTCTAAAACGTTCGTTCCTTTTTGGATAAAGAAAATCGTACGAACCAGTCGGAATGCAATTTAATCAACTTTTCGATGCTCTATTTTTGATCGCAGCTGAGAATTGTTTCGCAAAATTGATGCCCTTAAAAGTTCCGCTTTGACTAGTCGTCAGGAGATAATTTGTAATCATTTTGCATTAAATACCAGCCAAATTTCCAGCCAATCGAAGGATTTGAATCCGCGTTTCTATGAAACGCGCGAATAGATTGGGTCGGGAATTCGCAGCCGATATAAGAATTCGGCGATTAAACAGAGTTTCGAAGTTGCAAAAATCAAATTGGTTATTATAGTTAAAATATAAATATTGCCTATCACCGCAAGTATCGCGTTGAAATGAATAATGTGATTTCCGAGCGCGAACATGCGAGATAGGTCCGTAATAAACGGATCGTGAATGCATTATTAAGTCGGAGTTTGCAGATTCGCGCAAAAGCTCTAGTCACTGATACTCGTTCCGACTTAATACGAATTCGCATTTGAATGGCGTTCAAATTAACGCCGTGGAAAACCTGGGCGCGAGACGTGTCGACCCAAAAACTCGAATCACGTTTTTCGTCGCTGCGCGAAGACATTAAAAATGTGACTGCGACTAATCCGAATTAAGAAACTTCGTGGATCCGCTCGCGCCAAACTGACTCTTCGCACTCAATTCGGCGCGTGAAATAACGTTGAATCCACGAAGTAAAGTCGAGTGTCATTGTCACTTGCCAGCATCCGTTGTTTAATTTGATAATCGCCGTGAGTACGCGCTCACATTGACCCCAAATGGTGTTTTGCAGTTTTCCGCAGAATCGCGCAATTCTCCGAAAAAGCCACGGGCAAGTCAAGTGCGCCATACAGGTGTCTCGAAGCGAGTCCTACCGAACGGCGATCGCGCGCGGCTACTTAGCGAATCGTTCGAAACAAATGGCACGGCTGACTACGTCTCAAAACCACCTGCGCGTTTGGCAGTTTTCGAAGAGCGCGCCAATCGAAAACTGAAAATTGATTCGCGAAGCAGCGCCGAGCGATGAAAGCAGCGCGGAAAAGCACGTGGTCGAGTGCGCGGCCGCGAGATGTAGTCGCTGGCAAAAATGCCCCGCTCAAAACAGAAATGCGAAGTAATTACATGATCGACGTGTGCTGCGGCCGATTCGCATTGTTGGCATTGTTGGCGCCGTGAACCGGCTGCACCTGTGCACTAGTCCTTTGCGGCGCGCGCGTATCCTTCAATATTTTGGTTGCACTGAGCGGCGTGGTGACGCACATTGTTCCGAATTTCATTAACAGCGGACAGACGGAATCAAACAGAGGGACACAACACCGTCACACGCAAACAACCATCTAAACCATCATTGACTTCATTGTCGCGAACCAAACCAACGAACGAACCACGAAGGACGAAGCGACGATACTTTTTTTTTCTCCACTCCCTATCTCTTTGCTCGTCGCTCGCTTTCGCGAATTCGTCTTTCTTGTCGCGCAAATCGCAAACTTTATAATTCGCGCGCTATATATCCGAGGCCGAGGTCGCGCCCTCTGTGCCCCGGCCCTTTTTCACGCGAGCAATTTCGTGCAGTCGCGACAGCAGACAAACGCGCACGACGCTCAGTTTCGTCGCCTTTTCGCTCGCGTGGCGCCACGGGCTCGGCGAGCAACCGACTGACCCGAGTCGGCCGCGACTCGGCCGAGCGAGCGCCCGCTCGGCTTGCGTCGGTTCCGTCCGGGTGTGGGTGTACACGCGCTCGCCGCGCGATTGGCCCGAGCCGCCCGCGGCGGCGCGCGGCCCGCCGCCGTCCGCCAATCAACGCGCGCCCGCTCGCTCGCTCACCGGCCGCACGTCCACCGGCACCAGTCCACCGCGGAGCGTCGTGTCGAGTGTTGTATATTCTTTCATTTTTTCTTTCTTTTCTTCTTCACCGTTCGCCTCGTATTCCATGTTTTTACCACTTATTCTATTTGCGCTCAATTACTATCGAATTTCATAATCCGAAAAGCGTTCGTCATTCCCGAAAAACATTCAACGATCGTTTAATTATTTTCTAACGATGTGAAATGGAGACACTTGAATCGCGTAGTTGGTGTGTTTTTCTGTTATTGTTTTAATTATCGATTTACATTGTAAATCAACGTTAATCGTTGTTTATGATCGAGTGAATTGTTCGATTAATTTACTTGTCATCGTATTTCGTAAAAAGAGTAGCAAAAAAGTCATCAGAGTAAAAAATTTCATCGATAAATATGTATTTACAATGTTCTAATTTGCAGAATATACATCACACGTATATTCAGTCATATTGTGCGGTTCAAACAAACATTCGATATCAGAATAAAACAGAGTTACATTTTTTTAATGATATTATTCATTGTAATTGATTAGCATGTTCGACAAGTGAAGGGTATTTAATGTTAATTGTATAAACGAGCACTCGATAGAAATTATTTAAATGCAAGGTGACGGCAAGTACCACGACACCGAAATTCGTGCGAAACGTTCGTATCGATTGTTGCGAGGAGCAGTGTTCGTGGTTGCAACGGAAGGACAGTGTGCAGTTTGATGTAAAATTTAAAGGACTTGGAATTAAAGTTTGTGAACATTTCTTGGAATTATGGACAGTCGTTTGATATTTATTTTGTTTTCGAACCAGTTCCGAAAAAAAGTCGCCAGTGCTGTTTGTAAATTGTACTTTTTCTCTTTTTGTTGCTTTTATTCAGTTTTATTTTCCTTTCCACTTAAAATAAACTACGACCAAACTTATATTACAAAGTCAAGAAAATTCATAAAATATATGTAAATAAATTATGAAATTAATTATGCACCTAATGTCAAATGCACAACGGGCATAAATATTTAGTTTTTATATTGAAGAAATCAGTGACTTTCATATAATTATACAAATATAATTACAATGTAAATGATACCAGAAGGATGAAAATGAACAAATAAAATGTTCATTTGTTAATATTAATTTGCAATTAAATATTACAAAAGCAAATAATCATTCAACCAGAAATGAATTTGAATATAATTGATGTTTAAAGAGGAACAAAGAGACAATTCATCGTGGGATTAATAATCATTTCACTTTATAGGTTATAATTAACACTGTGTAATACAACGATATGAAAAATTCTGAACGACTGAAAGTGTGTCAAATACTCGTATTGCTGTCATACATTCAAATCACAAAGGACGTTGTGACAATTTTATCTCATCAACATTTTTCGTTAACATATCGAACGTAAATTGACTGTAATGAATATTGCATGCCCCTCTTAATATCGTGCTTTGTTGTTATATCGATTGTACTGATATTGCATTCTCTCGACAAATAAAATATAAAAAAAATACACCGTTATCAATATATGCAGTTTTTATAGAAATGTATACATAACTTTTACAAATTGACGTTGAATAAAAAAATAAGGCAATAAATCGTATAAATAAATATTTGGCGCGTAGTTGAATAGAAGTATATTTTCTAATAATAATCCTCGTTCCCCCGTGACTCCAAACGTTATTTTTGCATAAAAGGTGTAACGCATTCATTGAGTTCATCATACCCCCAATAAAGCGTAAAACGCGCCACAGTATATAATTCAATGCCGAGGTTTTAGTGACAAATCGATAAAAATAACTAGGTCCAACCGGGGTTACCTTGAAAAGAGAAAACATTCGAACTTCGAATCTTAAATTTTTATGTGGAACGCCTTTGGGCACGAATAAGGACAGTCCGATTCAGAAATGGAAAGCGCTTCAATAGACCGCGGCATTTTGCATTGATAAAAAAATGCTTTCATGAAACTAAACTTTTTTCAGTTTGTTTACTGTTTTGCTGAAAGTTATAAAACGAAACTACGTTTACTTCAATTCGGTGAAGTACGAAATTCAGCGAAGTTAGCGATAAGCGCATCGGATGGGTGACCGACTACAATTTGTTAAGCTAAAATAAAGAATACAAATGAGGTCGCGTGGGCATCAATAAATGTCGAATATAATACGCCATTTCGAATTTAACCAAGTGAAATTAGCGGACTCTCTAGTTAAGATCATTTTATTGTCTGCTTTGCGTTTCCTTTGCGGACCTCGAATAATATGCTTTTTTACGACCGAAAATTTCTCATTTAAGCCTCTATAAATGTTTCGTCTTAATTGCTAATTGGGACTGTTTTGTGATAATATATTCATTATCGAATATAATTGGTATTTTTTTGGAATTGTCAGTAAACAGTGATTTGAAACGCTTCGGTTATAATTAAATCGTTTTATTGTAAGTTAAAGAAAACATCTGAATAAATGCATTATAAAAGTAATTGATAATACGATCTGTGTATGTTTTTAGACTTTACCATCATTCGCTGATAAATATTATGATTTTGACATTGTTATTATTTTATATTTATAAACAGTGACTTTGATTTAAAAGACAACAATAACAATTTGCAGTTTATTTGCTTACTAATACTTCTTACCTCGTTTTAATAACAATAATAATAATAATAATAATAATAATAGGATTCCTTCTCTATTAATGCTATTAATTCATTATTTTTCCATATTACAAGAACAGTAAGAGTACTTCGATGATAATTTTACGTTCAATATATACTTGCTAAACGCATGCTTTTCTATAGCAAATATGGTTTTACGTAAAAAGTGACTGCGCCATCTATCGGTAATAATCATTATATAGTATTAGCGGTAGTTACTTGTAGTTCAAGTAATGTGTAAATGTAAATGTAACATGCCAGAGATAATCTAAACATATAACAAACATTGAGAAAATTCGCATTTAATTAAATATTATATGTTTCAATGAATCGACTATATTGTTAGGATATTTGTTGATTAATAATATTGCAATTTACATACTTGAAACGTGAATAAATAAACTTTCATATGATATAAAACATGTTATATGTTAAAAAGTGTTTTATAATATTTGTGACGGTAGATGTGTTACTAAACAATGATTAAAATATTTATAATTTGAAAATAATAATAAATGGATAAAGATAATTGATAATACTTATTAATAATAAAGCTTTTTCATTTATTATAAATATAAACAGTTATATAAAAGGAAATAAATGTATATGCAGAAAAACGAATTATATTATAAATTACAATATTTGTAGTATTTCAAGGGTATCTTTACAAATCTTTCTATAATATTTATTACACAATTAAATCAACTTTTCTCATAAGATAAAGAATTGGTCATTGGCAGATGTAATAAAAATAGAATAAATTTTAAACGCAGTATTATATAGTCCAAATGTTGCTAGATTTTTTAAGAAAATTTCCTTTATAACCTATTATCTATTAAAATCCTAATATTTAGTGAAATGTTTTTAGAATGCCAAAAATGTGGTAATTTAGAATATGACATTTATATGTCTTTAAATATTTCGAGCCAAAAACCGCCCAACATAATTCTAAAAATTGCAAAAAATGACATTGTATATACAACCGCATATTATTTCTACATCTAAAACGCACTAATCATATAATATGAAGGGAACCAGACACACCGTTTGATATAGGTCGAATGAAAAGTTATTTAAATAACAAACAATTTATAGTTTTTATACGATTAGAATAACAACAACCACATTGCTTTAAAAACTTAGTAACGATCAAACAAATGCAAAGAATAATTCCAATTTTCTTACGCAGTTATATAGCAAACCTTCAGTACAAATGTCCCAGCTGAAAGCTTATTGTCGACCTATTTATGGTTGCTAATAAACAAATAAGTATTCAATTCCTTATTACGACGAATTGGCGATGCAATTTCTCACACCACGTGATCGATAATTTGACGTTGAAAGGGCGCTCGTTGCGCTTTGCGCGACCGGTCATAAAACGATGAATTAATGCGTGTTTAGAAGGTTGACAATAAATCTAAAGGGACGTTAAAGTGTAACTTTTGTTTTAGCGTCGCAAAAAGACGGGACAAAAAGTTGAAACGACGTTGACAAACTATTGAAAAAGTATTAAAGTAATCTTAAGGCGAGGTAGTTGGCTTATCCGCTTTTTTTTCGCCACGCTCCGCGCGTGTTAGTCTGCTCGAAAAACGCGGAAACATTTCGAGTAAATAACAACAGAGCGGTGTCCTTGTTAAATTAATTTGCAAATTAGGCCGGCTGTTCATACAAATGCAGTTGTCGGCGATCCCGCAGCCTTATTGCGATAAAATCGTATAAAATATATATATATATATTCATTGAAGTTAATAAATTTGAATTCTAATATGCATAATCGAAGGAATCCACTAACTCGCTTTGTAATTTAATAATTACATTGTCTAAACAGAAATTTCTACTTCATGCATACGCATGAAAGTTGTTACGCATATATTTGCTAAGTCTACACGTATCGAGACGGATATACCGCTGCATCGCATCGTCTCCTAACTAACAGAGATCTGCGCCAGCGTACGGTGTGTCCTGGCAAAGGGATTGTTTGTGACCGATACTTTTTCGCTCCGATGTAAACCCACGATTAATCAATATTTTCGTGTCTGATGAAAGCAAATGCACTCTTAATACTGTTTGCAGTTAAAATTCATCCGGCTTTTTAGCGCGCAGTTTACAGGCGTCGGCGTAATTTCAGTGCGTTATTAAATGTACAAATCTGACGCGTTTAAATGCTGATTGATGGACCGCAGTGCGCGCGGTTCCGCTATCGAAATACTAAATAAAAATAACTTTTACTTATATACAAATTTCAGAACACGTTTTGACGTAAGTTTCGTCGAATCGAATGCCTTTATGGTCTAAGTTTTATGCGTTATGAAAGTCAATACGTAATCGTTTGAAATTTATGTGGAATGAAAGTTTAATGCCCGGCTTATAAGTTGTATTATTTATTGTCTATATATTTTGTACGCATCAAACTGTTTCAAAAATCGAGCCAGTAGCTTGGTTTCACTTATTTAATTGCGACGTATGAGTATTGTGTCAATAAGTGTGTAATTTTGTTTGATGAATGCCAATAAATATGTAATTCAATTTATAAAATTGTGTTTGCGTTCTTTTACCCCTATTCTATGATTATTATGATGGCAAGAAATTCGTAAGTGTTTATTTAATTTCTAATTTATTATAATCATTATATGATTTTGGAATTTAAATTATATATATATATATATTTGTTATATTATGTTACAATGAAAAATACTATTTTTTATTTTATATTAATATTATTTTTAAACTGTATTTTAACTTTATTTAATAAATTTCTCAATATACGCGTAATTCTAATATGCACACACTCTCACATATATACAGACAAATATATAATACATACAAAATAAATATACCGTTATGAATAGTATCAATGACACCATTCACACGTTAGCATATTTATTTATACACTTCCATAGTATTGTATTTTATCACTTGCGAGAAACTTTTAATCGTGTCATTTAACCATCGTGAAGTTGGTTGACAATGACGGTATAAACATAACTGAACTTTCCTGCGAATCAATAATTAATATTTTGAAAAAAAATAACGACGTTAGACATAGATTTGAAATTATTAATACTACATTATAT
>JABFQC010007293.1:0-10164 GCA_022817085.1 Psilanteris sp. ZL-2020
ATACATACGTACAATAAATATATACAATCTAATATTATTAATTACTATACATCACTTACATAATAAAGTAAAAACAATTCAAGCGTATGAACAAGTATATTTTATTGCAAGAAATATGAATTTATATATAATTTCTTAATGATAGTAAGTATAAATAATAATAATACATAAATAAACATCTTTTATGCTTAACTGATTAATTATTTCTACTTTAACATTTTGCAATGTAGTTAAAAAATGACCTTGTTATATATTACATTTCAAAATTAATATCATTCATATTTTAATGAAAAGTAACATGTACGTTTAGAAATGTTTTATGAAGGTATTAACATTGTATTATACATACATATATATATAAATTATACCAATATGAATTTCTAACTTGAATTTTACAAAACTTGACCTTAATACTTTCACTACAGCAATGTCTTGTTATAAAACTATATATACATATAAATATTTTTAATAATCTTATATGTATGTTATTTTTTTGTAAATACACACAATTAAATATAATTTATTTATAATTATTCACAAATAACAAATATTGTTCACTATTGTTCATCATTAAACAGAATCCTCTATCTGAAAATTAAAATGCTTAAAATGATGAATAATAAAAATTAAAATTGATAAAAGCATGGAACAATTATTTGTTTTTTTTTTAATTTCATAATTAATAATTAAAATATAATAATAATTTTATACATAATTAACAAAATGAATATATACTTATCATGTAATATAATTAATATCATGTAATTTCTTATATAACATGTAATATATAATTGTATTTATTATAAAATTGGAGGTGGAAAACCAATTCTACTGCACTGAAATTACAGTTCTTTATTTATATTCATAAAATAATGAATATAGTACTCGTTTGATATTTTAATCCATTGTTTAATATTGGAAGATTAATACTTTAACAAATTATCTTTTTGTTTATCATTACGCTTATTTTAACAAATATAATAAATTTTCTTTTATCATTAAATTCTCTTTCGGTGATAAAGTGGATGAATATTAAAAATAAATTATTTTACAATAACATTTACAGTATGCAAAACTTTGTAATAATAACAAACGAATGATATTTCATCTTCATTGTTGAAATAAGATACTATCCGCACAGAACAGTTACGTACGGGGAACGTTACTGGAACGTCACAAAATTTAAGAAAATACATTCCAGTAACGTCATGGTAACCTTAGTTACGTTCTTGGTCCCGGAAGGTTTCTGGAACTTCAAAATGTCCGCTTGAAACCCGTTGGTGGAAGGTTGCAGGAACATGACAAGTTGTATTCGTTGAATGTCAAGAAAGATTGCAGGAACGTTACATTTCACCTATGATTGAAAAATAATGTTACATTACAGGAATTTTACAAATAATAACAAATATATGTATATATAACGATTATATAAATAAAAAAAAATTATAAACTCTTTTAATAACATCGTGTACGACTGATGGAAATTATTTATATAATCGTTTTATATATTTTTTGTTATTATTTGTAACGTTCCTGTAACGTAACATGATTTTTCAATCATAGTATTTCAATCATATATATATATATATAGTAATGAATTGTAACGTTCCTACAATCTTTCGTGACGTTCCTGCAACCTTCCATCAACGGGTTTCAAGCGAACATTTTGAAGTTCCAGGAACCTTCCGAGAACGTAACTGTTCTGTGCGAGATAAGAATGATATATAGTAAATCTATATCTATAGCATTCCATTGTTTAAAAATCCTATAATTAAATAATACTGTAGAATTTTAGAAAATTACCTCAAAATTCATGTTGAATATATTATATAATAAGTTACTCAAATTTTAGGATCTGTATCAAAACTTGGAACGGGCAATCTCGTACGTTAATTTTGTTAGAATTTTAAAGTTGAGTGAGACTCCGGCTCTCTTCACTTATTTTTATATATATTTATATATATATACAATATATTATGTAGCAATCCCTATTTTGATGCATAGTTATGAGTATGCAAAATTATTCTCAGAGGTGGCTTCTCCTTCGTAATTCAATCTAGAACCTCCCTTTTTAAAAATCTAATCAAACCACAAATTCAGGGCTCTAAGTGGCCCCGCATTGTATTTTAATGGTATATCCTCAAATTATGCATATTTTTAAACAATAAGCTTTAAATGGTAAATATGATGGCTTCTTGTCTTCAAGTTTATCGTTATATCAATATATATAAATATGTCCTCCAGTACCTGTGAGCACCTCCCCCCTGTAATTTTTAAGCTTCCTAACTGTGGGTGTGCTAAATTTTTTTTTGAGCAAACAGGGAAAATTTCCCTCGAATCCTAATGAGGGAGAGGGCTTGTCCCACCCTCCTTTGAAATTCTAACAAAACAAGATTCGTGGGGGCAGTGATGCCAGAATGCGTACAGCGGCTCCACTGTATAGCATTGGTAGTATATTCTGTTAACATTGGGGAATCTGGAGCCGCTGTACGCATTCTGGCATCATTGCGTGGCCGTCCCAGCACCGTATTTTGCTGGCCTGTTCTTATAAGTACCGTTTGGTGTATGTTTTTCGATCGATGCTTGTGGAGATCTGTCTTCACAAATACCAAATTTTTTATATACTGACATTTCACTATGTTGCCAAGTTTCAATGTGCTTACAAGTACCATCTGACATGTATATATATGTATTTATATATATATATATATATTAATTATACAAAACACCAAATAAATCTATTCCTTCACCATTAAACTTTCCATTTACTTTCCTATTGCAACATGCATTAAGCTACAAAATTCAAATGATAAAATATTGGATAGGAAGAGTGTGAAAGGGTCAAAAATAGGTAAACAAAAAATCTTAAATATGTTTAAATGGATTTTTATTAACTGTTTTTTTCTTTTTAACAAAGATAAAGCTACAAAAAATTGTTCCAAAGATTTCTTCTGTCTTATTTAGTTTTGATGTCTTCTTTTAAACCTGACAGAAAAAATTTAAAAAAAAAGTAAAGAATAAACGGTACGTATTGTGACGCATTTAACAATTAATAAAATACAAATACAGCAATGATAAGAGCACATAAATCAAGAAAAAAAAAATTAAAAGAATATACATATAATTATAACCTCAAATAGAATCTATAACTTTCTTTTTTATATTAATAGTATAAAAGTTTATTGTACTTTTTTTCAGAAAATTTTCATTGATGTTTGTATAAATATTATTCTTTTAATTTATATACTTGTAAAACTATTTTACGTACCTATTACAACGGACAAAAGTGGAACTATATTGTATCTCTGGGGAAAAATTGTTACTTTTTCCCCTCTTTACCGGAGAGTTACACTTTTATTCCGCTGCAAAGGTGCATAAAACAACGTATTAAGCCTCGGGTGCAGTGGCACCCTCAGCAGTAATATACTATAATATAGTATAAGTATATAAATTATAGTTTTATATAACATATAAAATTATAACTATTATAAATCATTTACAAATATAAAGCATTAGTTATACAAACTAATTGCATTTTTTTATACTATTGCAAATAATGTTACTACGTTATGGTAAGTGAATATCTGACGTGCAATAAACAAAAAAAGCAAGTTTTAGATATTTTAAACCCATAAGCACTGTCGTTCTTTATTCATTTTTTGTTAAAATGAAATATTATTATGCAAAAAAAATTTTCTTCTTTGTAAAAATGTAAAATTATTAAAATTTGGCGTTCTTTAAAAATATATCTACATATAAAGTTTTATAAAGATATATAACAATTATTTTTTACATTTCTTTTTATTTTATGCACATAAATTAATTACAACCTTTAATAATCTTGTATATATTAAATCATTGTTTCCATATTTTTTCAATATGTCAAATTTTTAATAACTTTATTTTAATATAGTCAGGTAAATAAACAGATTTTATAAATATAATTTTTAATTATAATATAATATAAATTTATATCAAATTTTATAATATATTTTGAGGATCAAAAAATATGACAACATAGTAAAATGTCGTCAAAATGGGGGGGGGGGGGCTTTTCCATCAGAGACGCGACCGAACGTCGTATTTTTGGTATCAGCTTAAATTTTAGCACACAGTTGTAAACGCATAGTAAAATTAATTAATTAAACTATTAACAACACATTCTATTGTACTTAATATTATATATATTTCCCTATATATCTTGTATGTATACAAGATATTGAAGGGAGTTCTTCAAGTCTAATGTAATGTAATAGTGTTTTCTTTTATTGCAGTATTAAATTTTGCTTTTTAATAAAATGTAAGAATTTGCCCACATTTTTTGCTGATGGGAAATTATTTTTCTATAATAAATGTAAAATTCCAATTGATATTCTTGACGTAATTAGTAAATTCGTTTTTTTATCACCTCAAAAATTGTCTATTTACGTTTTTAATATTATGTTAAATTGGTTTTCTTTATATTAAGTAAATTCTACAGAAATGAGAAAATGTTACTGTACACGAAAAAAAAACGTATAGAATAAATCAATGAAATTATAACGAAATCTGCAATATCTGTCAAAATCGCTTGAAGAACCACCTTAAGAAACTTATTTCTTTCATATCTTTTTATCTGTTTTATAATATATATAAATTATTTGTATATCATAACATTAAATATTCAAATGACATAGATCAGTTAAATACGATGGCACAATATAAAATTTTTCTATAAATTGTGAAATTTGTCTTTGGTTTTCGATATTTCATATGTAAAAGATAAAGTTACCTTTGAGAGTCATAAACTCGGCCTCATATTTTTTCAGTTTCTTAAGCGTTACGGAACATGCGAGTTTCATTACGTGACGGGACACTTCTTGATTACGACATCTCTTTGGTAGATGCACTCTGAAGTACTTTAAGATGCTCTCGAAGTCCAATTGTAAAAGTTCTTTCTTGCATGACTAGAATAATTCAAATTTAATTTTCTTCAACTTATTTTCTTTATTTTAAAATAAAACAAATTTTACATAAAGTAATTTTAAAAACATCATTGAATTATAAAATACAGAATAATACATAAAAGTCAATCGAAAAATGATAATGAACGAGAAATTCACATTTTATATTATAAAATATGTTCTAAGTAAAATTGTAATTACATTCATACTAAGCATGATTATTTAATTTAAATTATATTTTTTAATTTAATTTAAAATGAAACAGTAAATATATTTTATTAATTAACCATGTATATATATACTTATATAAATGAACTAATAAAATCATTAAACAATTTAAATTATCTTGATGTATAATTATACGAACTTAATAATGAATCCAATATAATAAAATTTATATGTGAACTTTTTTTGTCTAAAATTATGTTCTCACCATTAACAAAGCAAGAGCCACTTGAAAGAGTGTGTCAAGACCTTGCAATAAAAATACGTCTAATATATGAAAGACAAGATAAAGAGGAAATCTGGCTGTGAAAAGTGTTAAAAACCATTGAGCAGCGAACATATGCGTTTCGACACCTCGATCATAGAAATGTTTGTACAATTCGGGTAGTTGATCCTGGAAATACATTATTAGCACTTTACTTCTTTTTAAATAAAAACATATGTTAGTTTGTTAAAATTAATATAATATTAGATTGTATACAACTTTTTTTTAATTATGGCGTGTTATAAAAGTTATATATAATATACATAAATTTATTATTATTACATCGTAATAAAACTGCTCCTAATTGTGTAAAAAATAATGTCTTAAAAATATTAAGCATGTACTTTTTTTATAATTACTACTTTATGCTATGTTATTATATTTGGTACCAGGGTAAAATATAAACTCCCTATATAACCATTTAGTTATACTACTTTATGCTATTATAATTTATTATAATTATGATTTAAATATAAAATTACCTGTATTAAGCGATTTAATTGATAAAATCTCATGTGCAGATTATCAAATCTGTCTTTATATAAATCTCGTAAACCGTAATCAAACATCAATTTTACTAATACACAAAATGCTTGTTCTTCTGGCATCTAAAAATAAATATTTTTATATACAATAAAGTTGAACAATTTATATCCTGTATATTTTCATAAAATATATTTTTCATATTCATGTATTTAATTGTCAACATTCCGGTGGTTTGAATATACTAACATGTAAAAGTAAACTGGCTACAAGAAAACTTAGACCTTGACAGTAACCAACTTCTTCATCATATGCAGCGTAAGCCCTGCTGATTTTATACAATGCATCCTGTCCTAACCCCCCTGATTCTTTAAAAAAATCATGAGCTGGAAAAGTTCTATTAATGTCCCTTAATATTACTCCTTCGCAGCTACTTTCCTAAAATATATGAAATAATAAATATATCACATTCATTATTCCATTGTTAACTAAAAATTTTAATTTGAATTATTAAATATATTAATAGAAAAACATTTTCCAAAAAAATTATTTTACCTGCATACTTAAAACACAGTATTTATCAATCATCTCTTGTGAATTGTCGCAATTGCAAAGCCTTTGCCAGACTTCCCCTCGGAGAGCCTCAGGGATTCCCTGCCGAACTAATTTAACAAGAAGTTTAGGCCTTTGTTCATATACCTGCCAACTGTTTAGCAATTCTTTCCAACTCTCTAAAACTTCCTCAGAACAATCCTTTGGAACTTGGCCTGTCCCGCTCAACATTGGTTCGTCATCATCTAAATTAACAAAATATAATAAATATTGTACTATTTATATTTATTTTATAATTTTAATATTCAATTCATATGATAAAAAATATTGTATACATTGTTTCGTCAAGAACATTAATTATTATAATTAAATCATAAGTACCAGAATTAATTTCTTCTTTAGGTGTTAAAGTATCAATACTTGTAAGAGATTGTGATCTTATCACAGATGGTAGGTTAAGAGTCAAATTTAGTCGATTACTGTTTAACTCGCCAGAGGTATCAATACTTTGTACTTCATAATGAATATCCGTATTTTCGCTTTTTAAAATCTGGAATGAAAATTAATTAAATTTAAAATTGATACAATTCAAATTACAATATATATAAATACATTTAAAGAGTTAACAAAAATACTATTTTAACACAATTAAATAATTTTTAGAAAATAAAAGTTATTTACTTCTTTCGAGTGAAGATAAAATAATTGAATCAAGTTCTTTTTATTTGTTGAGAACCAAAATCTCTCGTTTTGAGAAAACACTTTAGCAGACGTTTCTATAGGAAATCGTACTGGATCTCTGATACCCCGAATTACCAGATCAACACCGATTGTCATATTTATCTTCTCTTCTTTTAGAGTTTCGACATTAAATGTCTGTAATGACTGTTCATTTGGATCCCAACTACCTGAAATATTGTAACATTGTCGATCTTGCTGAGTGGTAGTGCTATCCTGAAAAATTAAGCATATTAAGTGTTTCATCTGCATGGAGAACTAATTAAAAAGTTAAAAAAGAACTAAATTATCAATGCAGAATTGTATAATATATTGTATTGAACAAAAGTATACAATTGTAAACAATATTTTAATTATAAAAATGATTAAAACTTGATAACAATAATATTTAAATTGATGTTTAAACACAAATTATATAAGTAATTCTAATACCAATGACACTCAAATTCATGTTTATTGTAGTTAAATATATCATCATGATAAAAAGGAAGATTTTTTAAATTGATTTAGGAGGGAAGTTATACAAGTAATTATGTATTATACAAGTTGTAATGTATGGAACTTTTAATGTATGAAATTATAATTTACGTATATATAGAAATAAATTAATTTAATATACTACCTTTATGAAAATCAACAGATTAATAAATTATTTATACATTTAATTTTTATAAATTATACAAATTATTATTAAAAATAAATCATTGAATAATGTTTATTGTCTTGAATATAAATATAAAAATATGATAATTATGCATTTAAATAATTGTGTTTATTAATTTAAACTTTGCAAAATAGTTTCAAAACAATCACCATTTCAAGTAATCTCATATCACTGTGTTTAACGTTCCATCCCGGACTGACTAGAATGCCAAAACACCTTTCGACTTCTAGTTTTACACCCCCCTCTTTGTCTAACACCTGTTGAATATTCAAACAAATTTGCTTTGGTACGTTGCTCCTAAGTTTGAAGCAGTTACGATCGCGTGGCACAGTACTGTACATGCCTTTGCCATCCTCTTCCTTAATTTCCATTGTTACTTGGAATATGAAATCTCGCGAGTTTGGTTTCTCACCATTAGAGTTCAAACCATTAAAATCACTCCCTGTAAATGAACTAGTCATAGAACGAGGAATTCTCTGGAACGCTTTCGCGAAACAATTTGAAACTTGATCAACCTAAAATAAAAATTGTTTATAATGCATTTGCTATTAAATTTATTATTACATAATATAATTTATAATCTAAATAAATACAAAAATATACATATTTAGTTTGTTAACAAAATATTTTATTTTAATATAATATTTCTTATTTCATCTCTAGATAAATAATATATGTTTCTACTATACAGGGTTATACAGAGGCGCACTTTTGTAATATTTCACTTTAAATAATAAAGTGTTCCGAAAAATGTTTGATTGACATGCATTTTTCTATGATTGGAATGACAACAAAACTTACTGCATCAGGTAAGTCACATCGAAAAACGTGGCACTGATAAATGGCGCTTTCTAAGGTGTCTCCATGAGACCATGTGAACGCGAAACACGCTGCACGGGGACTGTTACTTTTACCCCGAGCATAAAATAAAATGCGTTGAACTTCAAAGCTCCTGATAATTTGTTGATTTTTGGCATCATATAAACTGTAAAATGTTGAAGTTTATTTACTTATATTAAATATGTATTATTAAATTTGTCATATAGTTCTTGCACACGTAAATGTTTTTAGCCTTTAAACCCTCATGAATTTTGTAAATCTGTTTAAAGAAATAAAAATAATTCAGACATTTACACTATTAAACATTAATAATGATAAAAAATGAAGACTATTAATAATAAATACAACTAATTTATTAGCATTCATGATCTTTATTATGCAAGTGTTCAAATTTTTAATATTTTTGCAGATTCTTCTATCGAATTAATTCATTAATTCAAGATCTTTAAATTATACCAAAACTTACATAACAGATCCTTGAGAACAACCAGGCACAGATACCGAAACTTTGATTCCTAAAGATTCATCTGTATTTAATATGTTCATATTCTGTTGTATTTCATTTTCAGATTTCGGTGCACTTATTGCTGTCAATCCAAAATAAGTAACTCCATTAAACACAGTGCCTTCCTGTGGAACATCTGTATAAGTTTCTATTTCTGTAATATAAATAATATTATTAATATAAATAAAAATATATAAAATGAATACAATTATATTTTGGCTATTTAAAACTTATACCATCTTCGATGTAATCTTCAGGTTTCATGATATCCTGTTTTTCTAGCGTATCAGTAGTTGAAGGAACCTTATAAAATTTACTCTGCCCTATACTTTGTATTTTCTGATTTTCGGTGGTAACTTTTATATCTCGTTCTCCTTCCATTTTAGAATCTTCTGTTAATACCTAAATATAATATATATATTTAAATATTTGTATCTTATTTTAAAAAAGAAGTAAATTATATTTATTTACGTTGTATTTTAATTATAATAAATATGAAAAATATATGAAAAAAGGTTATAAAAAATACATTATGATTAGGAAGATAGAATGCGACACGGCGGATTTTCATGAAACTACATTAATGACTACTGGTAATACACAAACATTAAATTATGTTTTTATACTTGGTAATTATAATGTTAGTTGTGAATGTTAGTAAATTTAAATTTAGCAACATTATTTTATTTTATTTAATTATTACATTGAGTTATATTAAATTTTGTTTTCAAAATTCAATTTTTATTGCGAAATTCCCATACATTTTCCTATAAAAGTATAGTCAAATATAACGTGTATGAATTGAGTGTCTACAAATGGAATTAATAATAAAGGTTTATTGAACGTTGAACAAAAATCATAAAGTTTAGGTTACGCGATGTTCTAAATCATTTGAATAGATAAGCAATTATAAGAAAACAATTAAAGATGTAAAAATAAATAATAAAAT
>JABFQC010007294.1:0-10161 GCA_022817085.1 Psilanteris sp. ZL-2020
CAAATTAACCAAATAAAACGTTAAACAATTATATAATATACTGGAAAACTGCAGATACTTGTCATTTTTGACTGCTTTATCATAAAGTATAGTAATTTTACGCTATACTTTTTTCTCCGTGTATTAATCTCAAAACTAGTGAAGTTTTCTCACAAGAACCATCCGTTTCATCCAGATCGCGTATCAATTGCGCCCGCAAATCTTCCATCCCAGTACATTGGATGTGTTAGGTCATGTACACAGAGGTAATAGCTAAACCTATCGTTCAGATGTCATTATTCATCATCATTTGTAGCTTCGAAAAAAGAAACGTAAGAACGATTCTGGGCGCGTTTCCTGCGGCGTACACAAATTGCAAGTTTGTTCTGCAATGAGCATGCGCAGACCGCGTCGGAACAAAGAACGCGAAAATATTTGTTGATAACCCGCGATGGGATGGCGGCGGCGGCGGCGGTACCAACGACGTTGGAGGCGCGGTGTATTTTCAGTCCGCCGAGCGGGGCTGGACCGAGGCCTTGGCAACTCCACGCCGGTGGCCCCGAGAACTTTATCGATTATACGAATTAGCAAATTACTTGATTAGTAAGTACACGAGTATCCAGGCAGGCGGTAGGCGCTCACCACTCTCTCGGCACTTTGCCCGAGAGGAGGCCTAATGTGGCGTTTGGTCACGAGTTTAACCATTTATAGAAGTCGCCTCGAAATTCAAATGCGAACGGCCATTTCCATAGTTTCATCACACGGTAGCTGGCGTGCTCTCGTCATCCGCGTCCGTTCTTGCACGGCAAACGCGTCACGCGAGATCCGAATCGACGGTGGCGCCACACGAATTATCTGAGTGGGTTTGAATTTGACGGAAAACAAGCGCGGTTCCGTATTGGAGAAAGTTGGCCAAATCGTGGCAGGCCGAACGTAACTTAGAAATCGGCAGACAATTATGTCGCGTTGTGTGTGCCTTATGTCGCGCGTTAGAAAGGACGGCGCGGTCCGGGCTCGGTGTGACTGGGGCGCTGAAAATTTAGGCGCGGGAGCGTCGGTGGGGTCAGGTGGCACGCCGCCTTGGAAGAGGTGTTGAACCGGAAAAGCCGATCGAATTGCGTGTTAAAGCGGCCGTTTTGTCAAACGAATTTTTGCCGCCGGCGACGGCGTCGGTCGCGGAACTCAATCTCACATCTGAACTCACTTTCATTTTCTTTCGAGATGAATTCTTTGGAAATGATCGTCGAGAGTTAACCTTTAATTATATCTTTCTGTTTCAGGTGAGTTGACATAACGCTACAGCGGTGCTTATCTTGGAACACAATTTATTTTTGCGGTAAGATTATCAACGTATAATACATTTGTGTAAGAAAAAACCGCGTTGCAGTGCGAGATTGTTCGGAAACGGTTAATTACAATACAAATGTTATTTGAAGCGAGTAAAAAATGTCTTCATTATTATCCTTTTTGCGAAATTCCAAAGCTGCCATTAAAACGTCTGACATTAGTGTGACTTTTCGTGTCTGCAGGGCGATAGAAAAGTATTACTTCGAAGCAAATGTACTTTACTTCCTAGGGCGGAAAACTGAACTGTTGAATTCGTTGATGATCATAGTTATTATTTGAGTCATTTTTAACTATAAACGACGGTTTTTAAACACGGAAATGTTGACTCTAGGCACTATGGACTATAGGTATCAAGTACAAACGTTTTACGCCCTAGTGATGTAATGCAATATTACAGATCCTAGTCATAACGGCGAAAATCGCTTTCGATTTTCGAATCAGAAATGCGAATCAACGTCGACTATATTTATGTAATTTCAATGTAACACCCAATTTTTCAAATGCGTTTATATTTATTACGTAGAAAACAACAAGGTATTGGTCAGGAGCTAATCTCAAATTCAATTTGTCAATAGAATTTGTTGGCGAACTTGGCGAGATTCGAAACCGAAGTTTTGACTGAAAATCGTGTGCGCGAACAGGTTTCGGTGGCCAAGACATTTCTATGCTAATGTAACACGCGGTTATTTGGCATCGCGCGTTTCAGAATAATTTAACAACCCGAACATTGCTCGGGTAATTATTACTATCGTCGATAATAACGATTGTAACATCACGCCCAGTGATACCAAGCGGACAACAAATAAATTAATTAATGCGCATTTTTAAACGCCGCGCTCGCTCGTATTTACGACAATGTTGCGCACACTTTGTTTGCGCTCGCGCATTTATTTATGCGGCTTATAAATACCCGTGGAAATAAGTTCCGATTAGCGCTCGAATAAATAAAACCCGCGACGCTGTAAAACGCGCTCGCCGGAGCAAGGTGTCGCTGTCGACATTTTTCTATCTTTAATCGTAATCGTTTATTTTACGATAACGATTATTACTCACGCGCGCGTTTTGTCGAATTTGCATTTTAGTGCCCATTACACGAGCGCGTTTCTTTCTTCGTCCGCTTCGAAAACTTATTGGGAATAATCAGACAAATAATTTTGATGCAGGAAACGTGTAACTTGCGTATTTTTGGGTGTTGGCGAATATTTCAGTTTGTGACATTTTCAAGCACAAAAAGTTTACGCGCAAGGAAGATACAACTGTGAATCAATTAAATGTGCACAAATTTAATTATACACAGTTAACTCTTTGCGCGATTGTTGGATTAAGCATTACGGAAATGCGACGCATTCCAAGTATTAATTTAAAGAAAAAATGGTCAAAAGTATGCCATTTCTATAGTAATGTCATTATATGAGTCACAAAACGGATTGCGGATAAGGGTTAAATGGAGATCAATACCAAAGTGTGGGTCAAAATGTCAAATCGAATATATATATATATAGAGTGGATTGTTAAAAGAGAGAAAAAGGTGTCATCCTTGATTGGCAGTTATTCCGATTGAAAAATTAAGACTTGTTTTTGCGAGGCACTTTAACTAGACCAAAGCTGCGAAGCGCAGAGGAAGTCTCGGTCGTTGACTCGCAGGAATTCGAGCAGGGAACATCGAATGGAGAAGATAGCGCTGAATTATATCTCAAACTTAGCATAATTGATTTGTGCGCGGAAAATGAAGACGGGGTTGGGGGAGTTGAGCGCAACGAGTAGTCCGCTCGCAACGTATCATTCCGTCAAAAGCGAGGTAGAAAAAAAAAGAAAAAAAAAGAAAAACAGATAACAGAACAAAACGAAATGCGGCAAAACAAAACAGCGCAATCGCAAAAGCGAGCAAAACGAAACGAAGCAAAAGAAAGGGGAAAAAATTGAACGATTATGGTGCCGCGACCATCGATCACCCGCTTCCGACTTGGCCGGCGCGCTCGATCCGAGAGCTACATAAACGCGCAACAATTTGCATTTTACGATAATATCATTTGTTTTCTCCAATTGTCTTAAAAGGACGGCTACTTTTCGGAATGATTCGTAGGCGAGGCTTGTTTACAGCGCGCGTTCCAGTCGCAGCTTTCTTTCATTTTTGTCCGCGTTACTCGCGGAACGTGCGGCATTTTTTATCTTCCCTTCATGCAGTATGAGTTTATGTAAAGTATATTTTATGTTTTGAAGTTTGCATTGCAGTTTGCGGATTTATGATTTTACAATGAGGTATCCGTGATTTACTAAGGCATTAAAAAAGAATTGAAAAAGCTCACGTTGGCAAAATTGCGAATAAATTGTTGAATTATTATAGGCGCGGGCTGGGTATAAACTAATCGCAGGAATGTTGGCAGGAATGTCGACAGTTTGGAGTTAGTATTGCGGCGCGCAATAACAAACACAATCGAACAAAAGTGTTCGGGTCAGTTCGGTGGGTGGCGCAGTCGGTCGTTTCCTATCCACCCACGAGAACAACAAAATCCCTCCGATCTGAAGGGCGTTCGTGGTGTTTGCAAACACAAAATATGACCTTGGAACGAAAATTGACAAAACAAGAAAACAAATAAACGAATAGGTGACGCCCCTATGCAAATCGAATGGCGCATTCATAAATATAAATCAGACGCCGTGGATGAAATGATGAAAAACGCGCGCGTTATTTTTGCGTTGTTATAAATAATTATTGTCGCATGCGCGCACCGCGCAGATTATTGGCGTAGTACGGTTAATGGCCGTTCGCGAGGCGAAACGAATTACTCGTATACGACTGGCCGACGAACACATGCGCGCTGCGCTGGTAATGTAATTACACGTGGAGCTGCGTGCGTGCACGTATAACATAGTCTTCACTATTACGATGCAGTTCTTGCTTTTCTAATTCATATTCCGAGCTTGATTTTAATTCGTTATATCCGTGTCGTTGCATTAATTCAAACGCGTCTCGGCCAATCGATCTCGGGTATTTTGCGTTTCCAGTCCAAGACCGACACACCTGGATCGGTTTCGATGCAATAAACGATCGGCGAATTCGCCGATTTCGTCCTCGAAGTTTCAATCGCGTCCTTCGATCCGCATTTCCCATGACGTCCTTTACGGATCCGAGTTGTTGTTTCGCGAATTGCGATTGTTCCCGAGTGAAATATTGAACGGCGTAATTACTCGCGTCGATTTGTATCGAGACGGCGTTGTTGCGCAACTTTTGCGCAAAGTCGTTGCGATAGAGTGTCGACGCGAGTCGGGACAACAAAGAGTCCGAAAAAACGGAGAAAAAGTGTCTAATATTTCTTGCTTATCAAGCGACTTATTCCAGTATCGATCGTCAAGTTGGCGGCGCAACAATTGCCATTGTTAGCCATTTTTCACGAGCGCGATTCCGATTGCGATTGCGCGTTCCGTAATCACAATTTTCATTCGAACTTTTCTCACTTTCTCAGATCGATCCGATCGACGTCGACCTTGATTCGCGCGATCGCCACGGTGTCATTAATTATGTTGTCAGGTTCAATGACGCAAACAGATAAGAATCGCGGGGAAAACTGTGTTCTCACTGCGGCGAAAATAGTTTTCTTTTGCCGCGCGCGATCGGCGGTCTGGCCCGTCGGCCTACGGTCACGCGCGCCGCAATTAGTGGAAAAAGCTGCGATTTGCATAAGAAAAGTGTTGCAATTTGCCGCGCCGATTGTCGATACGAGGATTTGATTTTTCGAAATGCGTGTGCAAGATCCGACATCTAATAGGTGGAGTTGAGACTGAGTTATGTTATCGGCGTCATCGTGAACTCAATTTGTGTAGATCCTTATCTACTGGGAAGTTACATAAAAATGGGAAAGAAGTAATGAAAAAACACGATTATGCTATTTTGCGTAGAAATTTATGGTAATTACAAACATTAACTTCGGACAAGCTAAATCGGCGGTTGAACTTTATTGGTGGAACATGTTCATTCCTATTGAACCGTGCGATCAAGTACTCGATGATGGAATGTAATTGTTTGTTGTTACAAACACACGGAACAATACACTTTACTTGAAATGAAATGCAAAATATCTGACGAGGCTGGAATCTTTGTTTCATTTACATATATTCATCAAATTTTGTCGAAAATTGTAATTAAATGAAACATATTGAAGCTAGTAACAACAACTTATGTGTAAAGCAATGAGTACAGCAACTTGAAGTAATCATAACAAAAACAAGACGAAAACAGACACGCCGATACAATAACAAAAGACTAATATCATTTAAAATATAATTATACCACCAATAACGCTTATTGCTACGCGGATTTCAATTTGACATTTGATCTTTCGAGGCGCGGACGTACTTCCAAATACAAAACAAATCGCGTTGAGGTTCTACTTCGAGTTAATTAATGGACATTTAACTTTCTTACCATTTTTGTATATGCTATATGATGGAGCGTTTCTATAACAAAAAAACTTATAGACTTGGTTCGTGAAAGCATATTTTAGCGCGAACAAATACAAACGAGAAAAATGGACGGAAAGGAGGAAAAAAGCAAGCTACGAAGTAATAGAGAACGAGTGGCTTTAAGAGTCATGCCAGAGGTAAAAGTAAACCCTCATTAACGCGTCGCTGCAAATGTTCGCACCTCCGAGGAAGTTAACGAAGGCGCCCGAGAGCGACTTCCGTTGCGGACTAACCGGATTTAAACGTCCGCCGCGATCTAAAGCCTTGCTTAGCTGTATCCTAGAGCCTCGCTATTGTCCTTATGCGATGAATGACCTGCTATTGGTGACGAACAAGTCCCGTACTTCAGCTGGACAATAGGTCAATTGACTTTCCAAACTCGCTTCAAATTACACGCTACCGACGAAATGAAAAGAAGTTCGGCTCATTCTATCGGAAAACTACAAATAAACCGCGACAATCGACGCCAGACTTTCAGACGACACTTGACAGATTTCATAATTTTAATTATTACAAGCCGGTTTTTTTTCCAACAAGCGAATATAAGAATTGAATTAAAATCTTGGTATAATAGAATGGAAAAGCTTACAAAAATATACTATTCATTTAATACGAAGAAAAAGGAGCAATAGATTCAATATTTCTGAATAGATATTTGTTTCCGGTAAAAAAAGGTCCTTTTCGGGTTTGATTTGTATGACGGCGGAATAATTGGCATTGGCAGTCCAGTTTCAGTGGCATATTTGGGACAAATTTGAGTCGGAACAGCATGAAAGCGCTTCTATGAATTCACGCAAATTACTTCTCATAGCGCGACGAAGGCTGAATGAAACGAAAAGTTTCGTCGAATGGTATTCCAAGAGTTTTCAGTCGAAAGAATTCCGGCCGAATGATGACTGGTTTTTTTTTACCAAGCGACCTTCGTGAGCGGCCGATTTTTCGGATTTACGAGTACGTCTCCGCGGGTGGGAGTGGTTTCTTCGAGTTATGCAGTCGAACGGGAGTAAACGCGCAGTAGCTTGGGAATAAGACGTAAGATAAAAGAAAAGAAAGGACGGGAAGGAAGGAAGGAAGGAAGGAAAGGAAAGGAAGGAAGGAAGGAAGCGAGGAAGAGCGGCAGGAAGGAAGGACGAAAGAAACGTAGGTAGCTAGGAAGAGAAAGGGGAAGGGAAAGGGCAATGGGCAAGGCTGGTTGGTTAGTAAACAGTAGAGGAAGCGACTTCTAAGGTACACACGGGCCGAGCCGAGAGTGCGCGGGGTTCGTTCGTCTCGGTTCGTCGACCGCGGATGGAATGCATAACCTACCGTAACACCGGCGTACCAGAATGAGACGGCGCTGCTGCAAGCGTGGCGATTCGCGGAACCACCTGTGAAGGAAGCCACGATAGCAGTGCCCTCTATTGTTTCGGTCGATCAACCCCCGCGATTCGGCGCTGATAAGAGTCGCGTCTTATATGGCGCGGACGGGCAGATGTTTCGTAATTTACGATCGATGCACAAAAAAGCTCGCGGTTTCGGCTTATCGCGCAGCCGATCGGCTTTGCATATTGATTTAATGAGGCTTCGCATAATTTTATGCGCGGCTCGAAAAATGTGCGGCGTTTCGAGTAACAACAACAACAACACGAAGGCTCACGTTTGTCGTTCGTTGATCCTGCTGCGTTTGACACGAGCAGTATCTCGTAACAAAATGTTCGTTGGTTTTGGTTTAAGATATTAAGAGAAGGGAAGATGACTTTCAAGGTCATGAGTTGCAATCATATTCTTCGACGAGTGAAAATTGGATGATTATAGTTAATAATGTCACGCTCCATTTTCATTGGATGGCATTTATCAGAGCCAACATACATTTATAAATGTATTCGACAAATACATGGAAAGAGACATAGCATAATCAAATTGTCCTCACGTATATAATGCTATATATATACACTGAGAAAAATAGTTTGAAATATTACTGTTTATAATATTAATTTGGAGCCGTATAATACAAATCGTCAAAATTTACAGTTTTTAATGATAATATATGTTATGATAATTCAGTATTTATCTGAGTAAGTAACTTGATTTTATTCTATTAAAACCATTGAATTTTGGTGATTTGTATCATATGGCCTTAAATTCCTATTATAAACATTAATTTTTCATAGTCTATTTTTCTCAGTGTATTTGATTAAAGACTGTTACTTATTTTATTCATCGTTATTTTATTTCCAAGATATCCTCGTATCTAGAATTTTATATATTATGAAATATATGTTTTTCTTATTTTTACAACAAATAGTATTCTAAAAAAAGGAACAGATAATACGTTTGCAGGCGTTATATTTTAAAAAGACAAATTCGATTCCGTAAAATTAATTAAAATACTTTTTCTGCCGGCAATAAGCCCGAAATCAATGTGCTGCTGTCCAAATGCTTTTTTTGTCGAGTTATTATTGTAACACAAAGACATGTAATAAATTTCAGACGTAAAAAATATGTCCGCGTAACAATGTTCTTAAAAAAATGGAGCCACCTGGGATTGTATGAAATAAAACTCGATTAATTGAATGCATGAATATACGCCGCGGTGCGTATCAACTTTTTGCGAATACACAATTAAACGCGCAATCACAGCGTCTGCGTAATTTCTATTTTAAACCGCGAGTAAAATTAATCGACTCGGTGTGAACGGATACGCTTCGTATTAAATCTCGTTAATATCGCAGTGCGATCTGATTGTGTCGCGCGCTAAATTTAGAAAGTCGAAAAAAGCATCATCGAGCAATAATCGGGTTAACAGATTCGTCGCGGAATCAAGTCGGTCCGACACTTGTATCCGGCGCAAACGAAAAACGATCGCGGGCCCGCAATCAACGATCTCGGCGATCGACTCGACTCAATTAAACAACGGCGATACATACGAGCGCGCTCGCGCACAATAGAAAGAGAAAACGCGCGCGAAAATCAATTATTCGCAAGAATACGCCGGCCATTAATCACGCGTCATTTTCGTCGTGGTTTCTTTTCGAAAGCGCCGGGCGCAAACGACCGGCTTTTCCGCCGAAAGCGGCGCGCGCGAACGGAGTCGCGCGATCGCAAAGCGCGCGCCGCTTATCGGAGCCGCGAACTCGCGAATCGCGCGGATGTTAATCGCCCGATAACCCGCTCGGATCTTTACGATAAATCAGCGCCGTTTGCAACATGTTTATTACTTTCTCCGCGGCCGTTAATGCAAACATTTGCGCTCCAGTTCCGGCTAATGAAGATCGCGATTTTTCAGAGCGTTATCTCGATCCGCTTCGCGGTAGCGATGATAAATGATTAATTAGCGTTTGATAATGACGCATGGGCACGGCGATAACACGGGATAAAAAGTCGGCGGAAAAAGTGCGACGCAGGAAATGTAACGCGATATTTAAATTGACAGGCGGGACTGTAAAAGTGGCGCGGCGGAAAAGAAGCGTCGAAATTATGCGCGGCACGAGCCTCGCCGACCGATCTCGCAATTATCTTTATCACTAGCCAATGGCGACCGCCGCTCGTGTATCATAACGGGACGCGCGTTAATATTGAGTCGGCTGCTCGTTTACAGTTAACCTGATAAGAACACCTTCGAAGATCACAGCTACATCCTGTAACGCGATAGTTCAATACAACACGATAATGTTTCATGCTCCGCGATCATCACTCAATGCTGAAATATGAAACTCATGGAATTATTAGCCGTTGGCTTGTGGCCGTTCTTTTCAGCGTTTCTTCGGTGCCCGTCGCTCAAACTTTCGGTTTATTTGCGTGACGCGATTCAAACGATAACGTTTGCGATGGTTTTACGCAGGAGCAAGTTTTTTCGCACGGGCAAATTGAATGCGGTTTGAAAAGAATTTGCCTCGGCGCAGTAAATTCGTGTATGCGAGGCGTTCGTGCGGACGCGCGCCAGTCTATATTTGCGATTAACGTAAGTTCCGTGGATGACTAAGTGGCATAATTCTGGAAAGGATTTTCGTTTTATTTACATGCGTGTGGTAGATTTTGCAGTTCCATTAAAAAATAGTTTCGCTTTGCGCGAAGTCAACGAATGAGAAGTCAATTTTTGAATCCTCACGAATGATTGCGGGATTATTTGAGATGATATATTTTGTCTGAATAAACATTTTTAAAAACTTTACAGCAGTTAGAGCAAATCATCCGAGACGATCATATTCTACCGTAAAAAACACAAGTTGTAACTTGAACTAAGTGACATCGGATAACTTTTACTATTTACTATTGTAGTATGTTGATTAAATGATTTTTGTTTTCACAATTATTGGGAGTTTGATATATCGTTGTACACATATATATATATATACAAAACATCCTCGCAAGTCAGTCTGAGGTGAGATACCAATC
>JABFQC010007295.1:0-10160 GCA_022817085.1 Psilanteris sp. ZL-2020
GATTTTTAACATATTTTATCCAAAATTTTAACACAAAACATGTTAAAAATTATAATTTTTCAGTCGTAGTGCTCAATTACCATTATTCATGCTAATATTTACTACCAAAATTTTCTCAGTGTATACTTTCAATATAATATTAATATATTACAATTATATTAATTTGAAAATATTATTTTTATTGTATGACCAATATATTAAAATATATTAAAAATATATATAGTTAATATATTAATCAAATTACTAGGGTAATATGTCTATTGAATATTATAATACCAATTAGGTTTTAATACATTCAAAGCCTGCAATTCTTTGACGTGATTATAAGCTCAGGAAAAATTGATTATTATATATTCAATAATATAAACGATTTTATGGCTTTTTTTTATCGAACCCAAGAATATCGTTCAACAGGAACACGCGCAATCTGCATATAACCGAGATGTAACGCGATACATTAAAATTCATCCCTAATTCCGACGATACCATCCAACCTCTGGGTGTTCCATTCGAGTGACTGAAAGAGGAAGTTCGTGGTAGCAACAAAGAATTGTATTCGTGTTGTACCGGTCGAAACACTATAAAACCGAGATACTAAAACCGGATGATGATGTCACAAAGCGGTCAAAACAAGTGCTTATATGCCCGGATGCGTCATTTCGGATGAATTTCAGAACAAATAAAAGGTGTGGAAAAGAAGATAGGGTAAATAAGAACAAAATTGATATCAATGTAATGTCAAATTGTTCGTCTTATCGGATCTTTCTAAATCAAATGACAATATTTTAACAATGATTTCGGCGTCTTTGTTCAATGTATTTTGATAGATGACACGACAAATGTCAATGCGGTAGACTTTGATTAATGTTTTTTGTCAAAAAGTAAACTATGATGTGACATTTTTCAAAAAAAAATTTTGATTTAATTGTATGCTTTTACCTAAAACATTCACTTCAGTGGATTCTGTGGATTTCCCATATTGCACTAATTATGATAGATGTAATTTCAGTTTTTGTAATGTTGATTCGTTTTATTTTAATTAAATTATTTAATTATCGTGCGTCTATTCTAATACAATACTGTATAAAATCATGGTTTTAAATAAAATAAAATAAAATAATAACAGTATATTAGTAAGGACCGATTAAATTTTTATATGCTAATTAAATTTGTCTATATATTTGCATTGTGTATAGTATCATAGTTTGTTATTTCAAATACAAAACTATAAATGAATTTCTCAAACATTTAAATTGTTAGAAATAGATTAAAAAGAGTAAATAACTCGTAAATAATAATCACTCATTATCAAATAGTTTAGACGTTATATGTAATTATCTGTAATAATAATGTGAGATAATATAGAAAGATAATATAGATAATATAGAATTGTAAATTCATTATTATTGTTACAAGTATATATGATATATATTTTATGGCGTTTAAAGGAATATTTTGCATCCATTATTTCTTAATTCAATAGATGATAAATTCGTTCAATTTAAGTATCAAATATGCATAATGTAATTACTTTAATAAATTAAATCTATGGCTTCCTAATTCTGTCATCTAAATGAAAATCAATTAACCGTTCTTACCGCGTTATAAAACTTAAACAGGCCAAGTGAAACAAGCAATTCACCGATTTAATCTCCGCGAGATTCGTCCGATATGCTAATCGTTACATATATCAATGTATTAATCCTGATACCACCAATAAATAATGATAAATCATTATAAAAGATAGATAGAGAGAATGAGAGAGGGAGATGGAAACCGATGCATAACTGGTTATTATATTCTGGATATCGATCAGACGATGCTTATCAAGTTGGTATCTAGATAAAAAATATTCAGAAAATTAATTAAATCGATCGGCCCATAATGTGAATGTGGGTGCTTTTTCTTATAGCAATTAGCTTATGAGGACGTGTGTGACATATATGAAGTGTTCAATTCTGAGTGCGCCATTATACTTTGTCAAATATTTATTTAGTTCAATCACGTTTTGTTTCAATATAATCAACGATGCATTATACTATAAGAAGCATAAATTGTACTTAAAATTTAACTTTATATTATAAAGAGAGTGACGTTTGTTATTTGTCATATAATAAAAACACATTTTGCATATATAAATTTAAAGATGTACGGCAATAAATTGTTAATTTTTGTAAACAAAAAAAACCTACAACATAATGAATATTATTCAATAATTAACCTATGATTCAACCAGCATCGGTTATTAAAAAGAAAAAAAATTGAAAATAAAGCTTGTGTCATAAATTAGTCGTATGTCCGAGACATTAAAAGGAATATAAATAACAAGTAAAACTTTTCTTAAAGGTGGTGATTTGCAAAGAAGAGTGCGACACTATCGCGGAGGTCGAGCGTCTTCGAGAATTGGCGGCTGAACAGCAGGAGGTCATCGAGGTACTGCGGCAGGCCGTAAAGGTAATTTTATCGTCGTCATTATGAGCGCCAGTGCGATCCCATGATCACACCGTTTGATCCGGGGTGGCCTAATGTTCGCACCACTATAGGTCCTCTGAATTTCATTGTCAAATGCCCATACATTATTCAAATGAATTTACTTTTTTTTTTCGCATTTTTTATTAAGTTGTTTAGCGAGAGAATTTCTTTGACGACTTCCGATGAATTCTCGTATTATTTCTTTCATTTTAGAATACATTTGCGCCATAGTAAACGATGAGTCATCATTGCAGATAAATGATTACAAATTAGAGAATGTTTTTATATTGAACATAGTGCATATACATTATAAATAAGGGATTGTAACATTCGTTGATGTGAATATTGAATAATTACTTTTCAATTATATTAAAAAAATATGGAAGATCTTATAATGTAATTGATCTGAATATATATATATGATTGATCAATTAATATATATTGCCGTAATAAAATGAAACAATAACGATATATATATGATAATGATATATCGATTGCATTGTATTATATAACTCGACTCGACTTCTACGGATTTAGATATATATAATAATGTTTCGTGTGTGCACAGACATATTATAATAATCTTATTAATTCTTTAATTCAATGCTAAAGGTGAATATAATGATTTTTACACTGAGATAATAAAACAATTTATTATATATTATATCAAAAGTAGGCGATACGTGAAAACACAAAAAAATTACTACATTATATAGTAATCTTTTTTGTATTTTCACGTATCGTTCGCAGTTTTGATATATTATGTAGTAAATTGTTAAACATTTTTTTTCTCAGTGTAATTATGAAAACGTAACAAAATATTGTAATTGGATAAATGGTACTAATTTAAAGTAGCAGTTATTATATATAAAGGAAAATTTGACTGCATCTCATGGCTTCTCTAGTTCACGTACTTTCGTTTTAATTGAATTGTAATTACGCCTTGTATTTAAATTTTAAATTATTTTTTAACGTCAAGTTTTTCGTTCGCTTTAAAATATATGCATTATTTTCTTGTTAATGCAAATTCACGACAAATTATGTTTCAACGATTATTTTATTGCAAGTTTGAATATTCATCATTATAAAAGAAGATTATTATTATGCAAACAAGCCCGACACTACTTTCTAGACTGAAACTTAAACATTACTAAAATATATCTATCGTTATTAATATTAATCATCCATTTATCAATGTAATAAAGAACCGGCGAACTAACGTATGAATCCTATTTAAATGTATATTAAACGAATGCTTAAGTTTAGGACAACTTAAAGCGCATTATATTAATAAATCCTGAAATTTCCCTCAATAAAACATTATAATTCGGATATAACGAATCTTATATTATTTAGCGATTAAATCGATTATTTTTAGTCGATTTTAAAAAAATGTTATCGATCCATTAATATTTTTTATTCTTCTTTTAATATATATAAAATCCACGTAATTAACAACAAAAAGTATATTAATTCATTCAATATTAACCAATTATAATGTTATTATCAGGAAAAAGAACGTAAATTAGATCAGCTGTCCAATAAAAAACGAAAAGAAGAATTTTACCGTCAGTGGTTGGAATTAGAACCAGTAGCAGAGGTTGATGACGAGGAAGAACACGAGGAAGGCGATAGCGCCTTATCGAGTGCACCACCATCACTTTCCCCGCAACCTGATGGATGTGGTCAATGGCCAGCCAATGGCGTCACCAGGGAGGTTTACGAAACGGTCCTCTTGGAGATCGAAGAGCTGCAGACAAAGCTACTCGAAGAGCAACAAGAATTGAATCATGCAAAAAGTCAAGTTCGCGACCTTGAAAAAGCTTTATTGCAAGAGGTACATTTATAGTATTTTATTACAATTATGTCTTTTATCATGAATCATTGTTGATACTACGTTATACATATGATTAATATATAATTCGTTTATTTTTTATGTATAACAACGTACAAGTAATTTACTCACCGTAAATTTCATTATACACTCGACTACTCACTTTTAAGCTCGATCGCTGTATATTTGCACACTCGTTTCACATTTATCTGTTTATCTGTTAACTATGTTGTTAGCCTCTAATCTTCCTACAAAATATATTAAATACGTACAATTAGAAATGACGATCCTTCTTATACGTACGCGTAACTATTATTTATTTAAGTCATAAATATAATTCAACACTAATTACATCATATATTTATATATATTTATTGTGTTCGAAATTATTTCAAAATGTATATGATAATTATTATTTCAGACTAGAGGCAGTCAAAACAGTAAAAGAGCGTTGAATGAGAAATTAAGGGATTACGAGGAAAGAGAGGCTTCGTTAATGGCAGAAATAGCCGATTTAAGGGAACAAAACGAATTATTAGAGTTTCGCGTTTTGGAACTAGAAGAGACGCCTAACTTGAGAGAAAGTCCAGAACCAGCTAGCAGTGGTGTCGTATCTCCAGAACCAATACAATTATACAAAGTAATTTCACGTAATAATGAATTTGTACGATGGAATAAGAATATCCCCTATAGCCAAAATAACATACTTTTTATGTATATTTTATGTAAAAACGTAATGTAAATGATTTACATAAAATTTGCACATTAATCAATGATGGGGTAATTACTTTTATATTTGTTAATTCCCTAATTGTGTATATTTGATGTAAATATGTTGTAAATAATTAATATAAACTATTTATACAAATTTTGCAGAATAATGTGGAAGTAGTTTGATGTAAATTTGATGTAAATGGTTTATAAAACCATTCTGCTGGCTATCGGGGATATTGTGTATAATGTTAAATGTAATTGTGTAATGTAACAATATATTATTCATTATTTAATATACTCAGGAAAAAGTAATATTAAACATTACTATAAGTCTGGCGTTTCAAGGATATCGAAACAAATACAATGGAAAATTACTATACTACTAAAGTAACTTCTCTAATTCCATACAGTACTTTTTACTATAAGTTATTGTAAAAGTTGTTATAAAATTTGTGCGAAATACAATATCATACAAGAAAGTTTACTATAAAAAGGTATAGTAATTTCCGTAACATTAATTGATATATCCTCAAAATGCTAGAACTATAGTAATTTACGCTATAACTTTTTTCTACGTGTACAATGCGTACTTAAAATTCTAAATAATACAATTAACACAATTTCATTGTAGGTACAACTTTGTTATGTTTAAAATTTATTGAATAAATAATCATCCGTGATAATAGATGAAAATATAAATTGTAAACACTTTTATTGAAATATTAATAATAATAATAATAATAATAGTAATTATTAATAATGTTAAATTTAAATAGGATCATTGCAACAAACACAGAGACAGAGCTGTAGCAACTGTAATTCCTTACACCACGTCTTACAATACCTTATCAGTATCTCCAGTACCTCAAAAGTCGCCATTATCTCTTCAAGAAAGCGGCATTTTTGAAGAGGACGAAGACGAAGAAATCGATCGTATACACTCGGTGGAATTAGCAAACAAGGGTACTCAAACTGAAGCTCCCGTCGGAGAGTTGCTTCAGGAGGTACAACGTCTGCAGGAACTTCGTGCCAAAATTCAAGAAAGAACAGCCAAGGTAAAAATATTTAACATTACCCAATGAAAGTTCATTATTTTTTATGATTATATTACAGCATTAGATTTTTTAATAACATCATTCGATGCGTAATTTACTTGTTTCTGCGATCTTTCACTCTCAAAATAAGAATTAATCTGACTCAAGCCGAAATTTCAGATTCCAGTGCCAACTCTTACCGACGCAGAGGTTGCTACAGATCCTCTTCCCGAAGATCCATCCACGCAACTACGAATTCGTGAATTGGAAGAACGCTTGTCGTCATACGAGGAAATTGAAATTCAACAAGTTCAGAAACTCGAATCCTCGAAACTTAAAGAGGACGAACTTCGGGATGAAAATTGTCGTCTTATCGAGCGAGTGTATCAATTAGAAAATGAAATCCGCAACCGTGGATCTAGAAAGCAAACAAACGCGTCTACCAACACCGAAGTTCTCCTACCACAGCCACCAATACAATTGCAAGTAAAATCAATCATAAGAGAAAACTGTCTTGGGTGTATTCGCCTGCGTGAAGATTACGATAGGAGAATTGAACAATTAAATGCATCAGAAATCACTCTGAAAGAACAAATTGCAAGCTTGGAACGCAGAGAAAGAACTTTTATTGAGACATTGAAGCAAGCGAACGTTACTTGGTCAAAACTGGAGGACGACTACAATAATAAGAATGAAGAGTTGCAGGATCGATTGAATGCTCAAATGCAGATGAACAGGGCTTTGGTGGAGCACTTGGCAGTATTGGATTCAGACAAAAAAGACTTGGATTTTGTTGAGACGGAGGATGAGGTTGATGGAAGAAGGAGTAGTGAGGATGAGTTTGATGATGTGTTAAAAATGGATTGCCCTAAATGCGGAGTTCAGAAAGTATTGGATAAGGAGGAACAAAAGAAAATCCGAGCGTCCGATGCAAACGTTAGTGTAGTTTTACCGCGGTTGCGCAAGGCGGCCAGTATCGCAGCAATTAATGATTGTGTTGCGGTAGGTGTTTAGCTGTGACAGTTATAACTAACAAACCATATTATCCTATACTCAGAGAAAAAATAGAATATTCAATAAATTGAACTGAGTTTTCAGTAATGTATAGCCATGACTAAAAATAATTAGTTGGTCCCACTGAAAAGATTAGATATTTTTATAGAATATGGCAGCCAATTATGATACTTGCATTAACGAACTCAGTCAATTTTACTGAATATTTCAATTGTTTCAGTTAAAAATGTCAGTTTTGGCTACATTACAACTTTTAAAATTATAGTTTTTTTAACCAAAACAGAATATCACAGTTAATTTAATTGAATTTGACGTTTATGATACTGGTTTAACTAAAATTTTCAGTAGATTTTACTACGTCCTTTTTTGTCAGTGAATCTTGTGCATTGAGAAAAAAATACTATCAAAAATGGATATACGTGCGGTAGTATAGACAATGCGTTTCATTATATTTGATAGAATTTATGAACAAACATAGTATTCAACAGAAAATGTTTACCATACTTTAAGGGAAACATTGTAATATAATTATAAATGCACATAGATGTCATGTCAATTAATAATAAATATTTTTTAACGATGTTTAACTTTTTTAAATACATTTAATTCATTGTATAAAGACTTCAATGACATACAACATTCCGTTCAGTGTATTATTTCATTATGCTCTTATTTGTCCCTAAATGTGCTCTGTAAAGAAAAATATTCAGATGGAAATGTTGCCATACGATTTTCGATAATTATTTTTGTTCGATTCTGTTTCAGGTTGAAAATTCCGCAACCAAAGCTACCGAAAGAGAGTGCATAGTGTCGTGTGTGTCCTTAGTATCGAACAGCGATACTGGAGTTACGGCGCCACCACCGTCACTGGAAGACGATCAGAAGGTTAGACTCAAACGGTTTAGCCGTAGAGAGCGGGAGGGTTGGGTAATGAAGAGTAGGTCCGAAAGCAGAAATTTCCTTGGTGCTCGTAACTATCGTCTCACATTATACCAAGAAATTTGTGTATAAATATGAGTTGTATTTTTTATTTTTTTTTTAATTTAATACAAATAAAGTAGTAAGAGAATATAAGCAATGAACCACCGTTCTTCATTTTTTTGTAAATACTTGTACAAATTTTACGTTCGTTGGTAATGTATGTGTGGGTGACAAAAAGACAGATAGAAATCACAGAGCACTGAGGAATTCGCCAAAGAATGTGTTCGAGTTTGAGTTTAGAAAGACGCAACGTAGCAAGGAGGCTTAGGGCGATATCCGGACGGGAAGTTCACCGAGCTTCTTCGCGCAGACGGACGCCAATTCTGGCCCAAGGTCAGTCCGACAAATTGACACAAATCGTCAACACGTTACACGTTCAGTTCTGTCCAAACTGCGTTCCAATGAATATATCTGCAACTATTTGCGATCACTAATAAATTTTAAATTCTAAGGCGATAGGCTATAAAATAACTATATAATAATTCACTAAGTGTAATTAGACGTATACATTTTGTTTGCTCTGTCGAATTAGTATAATTTTAAATATGAATTATAATTGATAAAAAATGAAAATATTGAGGGGAGTAAGTTAATTTGAAGCAAGTTTTAGTTAATCGTTAGTATTATATAATTAGAATCATTAATATTGTATTAAATATAATATGATTTTTATCGGGTTAATATTTATGTTGTTTTTATTTATATTCAACGCATTATTTTTTTATAAGTAATCTTGAATAAATGGTAGTAATAATAAATACTAAAAATAAAATAATAAATATAATTATATAATAGTTAAACATTACACGGAGAAAAATAATCTAGAAAAGTTTACTATAAAATAAAGCAAATATACCTTACATTGTGAAAACTTTCAAGTTGTCTCACAAATATAGTAAAATGTACCATAAACAAAAGATGAGAATATTATTTTTTTCGTACATTTTTAGTATAACTGATAAGAGAAATTGAAAGTTTTGACAGTGTAGGTTATTTTCTTTATTTTATATCGTACAATGTCCTAAAAATATACATATATTTATATATTTATATAATATATTTCTCCTTATAAATATTCTTATGAATTGATTTACCTTTGCATTTCAGTTATGTTATTTCAATTATTGTTGGTTTTAAATATATTTATTGATTTATGCATAAAAATGTTATTTATAGACTATAAATCAATAAATTTTAATAAAAAATGATTATATGATAGAAATATTTCCATGGAATTATTAAAAAATGGCTATAGTTGCAATATATTGTTTTAATAACGCAATCCACTTGTATTTCCTACTATTTTGGAAGTAGATATATAGATGTATGCTCCAGCTTCTAATCTTTTCGGTATTTGTGCATAAACGTGTCGTTGACGTCGGACATAAGTAATTAAGATTCTCAGGATATTGCCATTTTAATATTAATTATCTGCATCTTATGATGATGGTGTATTATGACTCTGTGCCAAAGGTTGATAAATCTTATTAGGTTGTGGACATTTTTCCACATATTGGTTGAGGGAAATTTAATAACATTGAGGAATGTCTTCGTTGTAAATAACGATATCTGTTCCCACCTGTTGCTGTATTCAGTTTTTTGAAGTGGTATAAATGAAAAAGTAACTTTTGAAAGACACTTGACACAACTTCAGCTAAAAGTTATAATTTATAAAGAATTATAGGTATATATACACCATAATAACTGAAATACAAAATTTAACTATATCTTCCGTTTATCGATAATATAATTCTGTTTTCAATTGTACCACGACATAGACTATTTTCCTCGTCTGTTATATATATCTGTGTTTTTCAATCCTGGTGTTGGTATCTTTTCCTCGCTCTGGGTTTATGATTAAACAACGGAATAGAAAATATTTACGCTTAAAACTTTTCAATATATTTCGACACTACAGGTTAACTGTTTAATTGGGTTTTAGACGTTATTAATTGTGAAAATTCCTTGTTCCTAGATTTTTTCAATCTAAACTATAATTATCGTGTAATCCTTGTAATGCAATTTTTTTGTGAATGTTTATGTCCAAGGAATTTCACTTAAAATTAAAGTAACAATGACAATAAAATTAATAATTGTGCAAATTTTACAGC
>JABFQC010007296.1:0-10158 GCA_022817085.1 Psilanteris sp. ZL-2020
TGAAATTTGGCAAAATAGTAAAATGTCCTGATAAGCTCCAGTGTATATACGAAGTGGTGCTTAATGGGGCGGACCAGGAAAACACGGTGCTGGGGCCCCCTAGGCCCCTCGGGTTTTGGGTTTGGCTGGATTTTTAAGGGGGGGGGGGGTTGGGGGGCGCAGCCCCCCCCGCATCCCCTTGTGAGAGTGGCTGAAAGCCACCCCATATTTTCCAAAAAAAAACAATTTTGCACACCCGTAGTTATGAGCTCGAATGTGGCGGGTCCCATTAAGTACCGGCTGACTTGACTATATATATATATATATATATATATACGATGTAGGAGGCCTTAAACTTAAACTATATATATATATATATATATGGGTGTATACATATATGCTAGGGTGGGAGACACATACTACTTGGGCGCCTTATGACGGGTGTGTAAAATAGTTGTTTTCAAGGAAAGAACTTTGCCCCCAACCTCCTTTATGAAAAATTAATGAAATTCACATACAAAGTTTAAGGCCTCCTACATCGTATGTTAAATGTTTATCCCCAAACTAAGCATATATTTAAACATAAAATCTAGTCTCTGAACCTGATATTAAATAAAGTTATTCTATTTACAAATATAAAAGATAAATAACTAAAATTGCAGTAAAATAGGCTCAATTTTTGAGAGTAATCAAACATTTTCGTTGTAGAGAATTTATACAATACTTGAGGAACCAGATGGAGTTGCAGGGATTTTAGCAACACAAGAACAATATCCAACTTTACAACAACAAATTTTATCTCATGAAGTTACTGGACAATTGCAGGTTTAAAATAATAATTAATTTAAAACTACTAAATAATGAATTTACTTATTTAAGATATATCAAATATTTTAGGATGCTGCTTCCTGTTATGAAATTTTAGTAAAAAGCATCACTCCAAATACTAAATATCTGAAAGGGATGATACAATGTTACTTAGAGTTAAATCAGCCATTTACTGCCATAAATGTTACTCAGGGTGTACTCAGGAATAGGTATTTGTTATTTTCTATATAATTAGTAATAAATTAAATAAATGTTATTTTATTTACGTAAAAAATAAAATTAAATTTTCTTACAATTGGTTCATTGTAGACCAGAACTCGAACCATTAATAAATGAAAATGAACCATTTTGGAAATTAGCACATTATGGAATGTTGGATGATTTATCTGAGAAAAGCATTAAAAATACATTATTAAATGATTTAAAAAGTGGAAGAACACCTGATTTGCTTTCAGTGAAAAAAGAACTCATATCGTTATTAAGATCACCATCGCATCCTGGAGCTTATCAAGAAAGTTACTCGTCTGTTATGAAGTAAGACCTATAAAAATTGTATCATTTATAATTTCATATTTTTATTCTAATTTATAATAAAAATGTAATTTTACAGATTTCACACACTAAATGAATTTGAAAAGGCCATTACTATTATGACAGATAATGTAGAAAAGATGCCAAAAATTTTTGAAGAATGGGAGAAAAGAGGACAGTTAGTTCGCACAACACGTGGACAAGAATTTTTATTGAGCATGAGACGTATGACTTTAGATTTAGCACTGAAATTACATATTGAGAAAAAGGGTACTGTTAATTCAGCGTTAAAAGAAGAAATAGGAAAATTATGGCTTAAAAGTGCAAGCATAGCTCGAAAGTAAGTTTGAAGTTCAAAAGTATTTATTTCGTTGATTTAATAATTATTCAAACAATTTTGTTATAATACAATCAAATCAGTTTAATTTATTTTTTAATATCAGAGCTGGTTTATATCAACAAGCCTATGGATACATTTTGTCAGCAACTGATGCTTGTGCTCCTCAAGATTTATACATAGAACAAGCACAGCTGTACTGGAAAAAAGGTTGTCAAGATGAAGCAATAGCAACTTTGAAACGTTGTATTTCAAATTGCTTTAAATCAACTGTACATTATAATGATTCACCAGAATTATTCATGGATGAAAGAAAGCAATGTGCAAAAGTATATCATAAGAATGTTTTAAATTATTATTAATTATATTTTTTTATTGAAAATTATACCTTTTAATTTATAGGCGAAATTGTATTATGCTCAATACAATGATAAAACTGTAAGTGTTCAAGTAGACAAGAACATAAATAACTATGACGAAGCTTGGAAAGTTTGGAAAGAATGGGAGAAAAGTAGTGTAGCTTACGCAGAGTATTATGAATCTCTTGTTGAAAAAAAAACTAATAAAGATAATGATGACATCGGAAGGTTAATTATAATTAAATTTTATTATTATTAATATTACATTTACATCATGTGTGTATTATATTGCACCAAAATAATATTTTACATATATGAAGTGTCTTATACTTATATATTTATTTTTTACTTTACATAGAGGTTACCAAGAGAAAATGATTACTTATTATGGACGATCATTGCAATATGGCTGCAAATATATACATCAGTCATTACCGAGAATGTTAACAGCATGGATCAATTACGCTTCTCGATTACAATCAGATAAATCATCTGATAGTAAACGTATTGCAACTCTAACTAAGATGACGGCTGATATAGGTATAAAGAAATTATTATTTAATTAAATAAATGAAAATAACCATGATTACTTCAACTATTATGTTTATTAAATTTAATATTCTAGAAATATACGTGCAAAGACTACCAGCTTACATTTGGTTTACTGCATTCAGTCAATTGGTATCCAGAATTGGTCATCCTGCATATGAGGTGCAAAGAACTTTATCTACTATTTTGGTGAAAGTCATTTCTTCTTATCCTCAACAAAGTCTTTGGATGATGGCATTTGTTTGCAATGTAAGAGTTTTCACTGAATATAGATTTTTGTTTAAAGATATATTATATTTAAAAACTGAAATTAATATGCCTAATAATTAATATGTTTTAATTTAGTCATCATACGATATGATAAAGAATGTATGTCATGCTATTTTAAACGATGAGAAATTAAAAGATATATATCAGCTCATTCGAGATTTTAATAAACTGTGGCAAAAAATCATTGAACTATCTAGTAAGAAAATATCATCTGTAAGTAAAAGTAACGTTGTTACCATAAAATATAAAAAACAAATTTATTATAAAATAAAATAATAAATATAAAAGTTATTTAATATTAATTATTTTTAATGTAGTCTTTAACAACTACAAAAGTGAGTGCGTTATCGCCAAATTTACCAAAATTATTATCTTCACAAGGATTCAGTGATATTATGATGCCAGTTACTAAATTTCTACAACTTCGATTGCCAGCAAAAGGCGATTCACTCCAACAGCACAATCCATTTCCAGAGTATTTATATACTTATTTGCATATTTTTATCTAATATCTATAGTTTTATGGTAATTAAAATTTTTTTTCATGTAGAAATTGGGCACATATAACAAAAATTCACGAAGAAGTTGTAATTATGCACTCATTACAAAGACCAAGAAAAATTACTTTGATGGGTTCAGATGGCAAAAATTATGCTTTTATTTGTAAATTTAGAGATGATTTACGCAAAGACTTTAGGTTCATGGAGTTTGATCACATTGTAAATAAATGTCTGCAAAATAATCCAGAATCTTGTCAGAGACGACTATACATTAGAACTTATGTCAGTATTTAAATATATATATAATTTATTTATTTATTATTTATTATGAAGTTGATATATATATATATCAAACCACATTTTTAAGTATGCACCCGATTTAGGCTCTTACACATAATACTTTTTTAGTACAATTAATAATCACCTTTCCCTTCAGGAGTAGAATATAGAAACATTTATCAGAATGTTTTTTCAAATTTATTTATGTTTATTTACTAAGTTGTTTAAGTAAAGTGTAGAACATTACATATCCCAAATCTACTATTTAATAACATTATTAAATAATATATTTAGCTCTAATCATCAATTATTAATTGTAAATATATTGTATATAATAATTACATTACAATTATTTTTAGAGTGTTACTCCTTTAAATGAATTATGTGGATTAATAGAATGGGTACCAAATTTAATAGGATTAAGACCTATTATTCTGAACTTATACAAAGAAAAAGGACATCGTGTAACCGTGAAGCAGTCTAAAATTGGTAAAATTTGTATTTCATATATGAAAGTAATATACATATAAATCTTTTTATATTTAAAATAATCATTATTATACAGAAAAAGAAGATTCATTGGAAAAAAAGAGGAAAGTGTTTCGTGAAATATATTTAAAGAATTTTCCACCATTTTTTGGTGATTGGTTTCATATAAATTTTCCCGATGCGTATGGATGGTATATTTCTTTGTTCATTTAATAATGCAAACAATACAATGTTAAGTTAATTGATATTCTATAACAGTATTATATTAAAGGTATGAAGCACGCACTGCATATATCAGGACTACAGCAGTCATGTCAATGGTTGGATATGTCATGGGTTTAGGAGATCGACATGGAGAAAATATTAATTTAGACTCAAAAAATGGGGACTGTGTTCATGTTGATTTTAATTGCTTATTTAATGCTGTATGTATAAAACTGAATACTAATATTATATATTTATATAATTAAACATTTTCTTAATGCTAACTAAATTTATATATTTTGCACCTTGAATTAAATAAATATATATAACTATATAAATTTTAAATTAAATAAAACATCTTCAATATAAAGGGTGAACGATTTATATGGCCAGAGAGAGTTCCGTTTCGATTAACACCAAATATGATCCATGCAATGGGTCCGTTACAACTTGAAGGTCCATTCAAAAAGACTTGCGAAACAACTCTACGAGTTTTGAGAGAAAACTCAAGAACATTAATCAGTGTATTGACACCTTTTGTGTATGACCCTATGGTTAAATGGTGTAAAAAACCCCCAGATGGTTCAGAAATGACTAATGACAATGTAATTAATTTTAATAAATATAAGTTTTTCTGTAATCTCTTTGAAACTTAATAACAATTTTTTCTTCTATTGCAGGCAGTGGATGATATTCTTCAAATTGAAAGACGATTACAAGGACTAATTCGTTCTGAAGTTGATGTGTTTTTAAATTTCAGTGTAGAAGGGCAAGTTAATCATTTAATTCTAGAGGCAACTAACATTGATAATCTTTGCCAAATGTTCTTTGGCTGGGGACCATTTATGTAAAAAAAGTTTTCATGTAATTGTAAATAGTATAAATGATTTTAATATTGTTCTACTACTATAAATATTATAGTAAAGAGCAAATATATTATGTATAAATTATTAGAAAAAGATGTTTTTAAAAGAATTATTTTTATATTTCAACAGTAAGTTTCACTTACACATTTATATTCATGTAATTATCTAAAAATAAAAACAATTGTTTTGCAATTAATTATATATATTATCTTAGTGTATATTAATAAATATCAATCACATTTGTTCGCCATTAAAGTACTGTTGACAATCCTTAGTATTTCTATTATAAAATCAACATTAAATTCCACTTGTGATTAATAACGGATATATTTTTAATAAACAAACCAAATTAATGTGAATTGAAATGAATATAAGATAATCAGATAATATAAAAAATAAAAATTAAAACTTATTAAAAAACTTCATTTATTACAATAAATTTATTATTAAATTTTAATAAAAATAATTATTTATTTTATAAATAATATATAGAAACTTTGAAGTGAAAAGGCACGTTTAGAAAGAGTACTATTTTATGAATGTTCAGTTTTATCTTAAATATATATACAAATATGAAAAGGATAAAGGTTGATCTAAATAAAATGAACAGAAAAAATAATTGTGTTGATATTCAATAAATTTATGATTTAATTAATGTAAATTAATAAATGTAATTATATAAGTAAATAATTTTTGTAACTGCAAAAAGGAATCCTTTTTAATGGGATTTTGAAAAACAATAAGTTATAAATATCACGAATTGCTCTATTTAATTCGTAACATATCCATTATTATCAATTATGTCAGGTACCAACAACTTACACAGCAAAAACAAAAAGCGGTCATCCAAAACTTAATTAAAGGTACGAGTAATTATAAAAGACAAAAAAATCTTGGTTCGACAATGACATAATGAATTAATCATCGCATTTTACTTTATCATTTACTATACAAGTAATAACAGAAAGTTTTTTAAACCGAATATAAAAAGAAGCTAACATTCAATATTTTCAACCAATTCTAATTCAAACAACTCCATCTACTTTGTACATCAAAATTTACTTAAAACGCTTATTTTAAAAACAGCTTTCAATGATTATTTTTATTTGTTTTTTACTTTATTTAATGAGGCAAAAATGCCATTTGTATTTTTAGTTTTGTTAAACTATAACGCACGTCAACAAATTAAAAAGAAAATTAAATTTTCAATATTTGCTATTTATACAAAGTAATGAAACGCAGAAAAAAGAACAGTTTTTTGTTTTCTTTTTTCAAAACAAAAATGGAAATTCAATTGCATCATAAATAAAATTAGAGCACGATTTAATAATCAAGATTGTTCACGTGTAACACCTCACGATGGTTAAGTCCAGCTTCCAAAAGAGTAATGAACTCTTTGCATGGGTAAAGAATTATTCTTGGAAAACTTTTTATTATTTCAAAATGTACAGGAGAATCAGGTTGACTAAAGATCCAGTGGTACACATCCTGTAAACATATATAAAAAATATTAAATTGCACGTTTTGTACGCATAGTTTAATTTTTAATTTATATTGAACGTACTTGAATGGTATCTGTTAATAGAAAGCGTCTTTTTACAGTTCTCTCTCCCAATTTAATTTGAATATGACACACGTTAGGGTCTGTGGGCTCTGGTTCAGAAGGTATTTTTTGTGAGGTACGTTCCTTTTCCTCTTTTATTTGTTGAATTTTCATTTCCTTGGCATTTAATTCTGCCAACTTTTGTGCCTCTTGTTCTTCACGAACACGGCGTTCTTCTTCCCTCTTGCGATCTTTTTCTTGATCTGCTCGTAATGATTCTTCATATGCTCTATCTTGTTGTAGACGTAAAGATTGTGCAGCACTACGTTCAGCTCTGAGTAAAATCATAAATTATAATAGAACTTACTTTTTTAATAATTGAAAATGTATATAGTATTTATTTTTTAATTTTTAATTGTATATTATTACTTTTACATATGTAAAGCAACTTTTGAAAAAAATTAAAACAATATATTTTATAAATATTTTGAAATATAATTTTTTCATAAATTTTCTTTAAGATACAAAAAATTACTATCACACTCATTTTCAATTAATTAATGACTGTTTTTAATAACTTGACTTTTTGTTAATATATTACTTTTATTATTAACTTGTGTTTTTTATTATCAATTATTATTCATATAAAAATTTAAATATTTTCCAACAGTTTTGGTGTATGCAATAGATAATTAATATGCTGTTGTTGCATAAATATATATTGTATTAAAAAAATATATATATTTCATATAATGACAACAATTTATTACTAAAGTATTTTTTAGTAATTTTTATTTTAAACTTAGAATATAGCGTTATATTTAGTTAAATATTATATTTCTCTTCATTTATAATTTTCTATGACCAAGAGGAACTAATACAGCCGTATTATTTTGTGTTAATCATTTATTACAATTGTTTTTTATACAATTGTAAATAAATTTGTATAAAAAACAATTGTAATAAATGATTAACACAAAATAATACGGCTGTATTAGTTCCTCTTGGTCATAGAAAATTATAAATGAAGAGAAATTCATAAATAAATAAAATTAATTTATATAACCATATTAATTAATGTTTACTATAATATGTAATAAAAGTCTAATTAAATTAATACACCAATGCCTATCAACGTTACGACCTTATATTATAAATATTACTTTATTATTTGATGTAGAACAAAATTAAATGCCTTAAAATCAATTGACGGATTCTAAAAACATAAATTTATTACTTAATGATTACAATTAGAAAAAAGCTTCCTCTATAAAGCAATTAATGAAGTAATTGAAGTCGTTAAAAATGTGGTAATTTATTCACAGACTGTTATGTAATAACAAACATTTTTTTGAAATGCTAAATTACCAAATACCTGATAATAAGCGAACATAAACTTTTAAAACGCTAAGAATTGTATAACATTTTTTTCTTTTAACATCGAAGTTTATATGTTAATGTAAACAAATTATGTATATCTATTCCCTAAATGCTTAAACTATTTTAATAATATTTACATTAAACAATTAACTTTATAATCATTTCTATTGTTACAGTTCACACATTCCTTCATTATTATTATTTACGAATTCAAAGAATAATATTTAAGTAGCTGATATTATTTTTCAACAGAATTTTTGTTACTTTCGAAATCCAATAGATGAAATGCGCAGCACCGAAGTATTCGAGAACGGCTCTTTCATCAGAATACCGTCGAAAGTAAACAATGTTCGAGAAATTGCTTTTTTTTAACGAGCAAGGCATTTACCCTATTGTATTATAGCGTGAACTATCTCGCAACGATGATTCATTAAATTGCTATGTTTACTACTTTTTTCATGCATCACAAGTTGGGAACAGTAGAAATAGTTTTTTCATTTACCTGCAGTTTGGGTGTCGCAACACCTGCAGTTATCACCGCACTGGCATTTGTCACCACAGCAGTTACCTAAAAACAAATTGAAATCTTAAATTTTGTGGTCTTTATATAAATAATTATCATATATGACAATAAAGGAATTGTTATAAACATTAAACCGCTATATGAACTGAATATTATCGTGTAACGTATATAGCATCGTCTAATTATAATCTGAATTAATTTGTTATTATTAAATTATATTAAACGCGGAAATTAGTTTGCTATTTTGGTAAATAACATTTGTTAAATGTTTATTCTTCTATTATTAAAGCCACTTGTATTATTTATGTATAAACAAATTTATAAATAAATATTGGATTTAAAATAAACAAATTAGGTATTTTAAAAGCTCAAATTAGTAGTTGTACTCGGAAAAACTTTTGAGTGTATTAATTAAAGAATTGAAATAAATTTATATTGCGCCTTTATAATAGCAGTTTGGAATGTTTTGATTACTTTTCCAGTGTCAAACACAAAAAAATATACCGGTAATTTACCGTTATTAATAGTAAAGTCGAAAGTAATAATACACAGAAAAGAAACAATAACGATAAATACTTATATTTTAGTTATTTACTTTATGTTGTTTTACTATTAAACAAAGATTATGAAATTATAATAATAATTAAATTACGATATAGAATTATAATGAAATTTGTTTATTGTAAGTTATAATATTTTTATTACGCCGACTTAACGGTTGCTCTAAATTACGATAACTAACGGTACTTTCAGATAATTATTCAGGACATAAAATTTCTTAAATTTCTTATACATTAACGAAGTAAAATAAATTCCTTGAAAGTTTAATTTGTATTAAAGTTTAAATAAATAAAAATAAACTATTTACATATAATTCATATATTTATTTTATTTTACTAATAAATGTTTGTAATTACTCAATATAACAAATCAGTAAATATAATAAAAATATAATATATATAAACACAATTAATGAAAAAATGAATATTGTTGAACAATCAACAAATATAGATAACTGAAGGAAAATTCAAATAATTAAAACGTTCGAAGCAAAGAAAGGAAAATAAACATAAATCAATAATGCAAACAATAAATTTGAACTTTACTTGAAATAATGACAACAGTAGATATACGAATATCACTTACCTTTGCAATTTTTGCAATCAGTTGGATTTGGCATTATGAAAGATTATTAGTTGTCTGTTTCTCAAACTAAAAACTGAACTGAACTGTTCGATTGTCTGTGAGACACTTGCCGGTAATAGCCAAATGCTTTGAATTTATTGATCGCTCCCTACTACAGATAGGAGTCTCGAGCTCACGCCTCTAAGACGTGTGCAACAGATAACATACGTACTATGTAGTACGTATAGTTAAGATCGTTCTGGATGTGAATGCGCTGCTAACGTTAATCATACAAGGACAGGGCCGTAATTGGTCAATCGAAAAGTCGATAAAAACATTAATTCACGAATTAGTTTAAGGGCATTTTATGGTCCAATTGTTCAGGAAGTAAAAAGT
>JABFQC010007297.1:0-10158 GCA_022817085.1 Psilanteris sp. ZL-2020
CATAATTCAATGTATTTTTTTGAAAATGCTAAACTTTTAATAGTAAACTTTCAATCGTTGAATGTAAACGCTACAACATTGAAAGTAATGCTCATGATTCTTCGTGTATAATCAAAATTGACAATAAGTGATGAAATTTTATTGTAAATGTTCTAATTTGAAGATAATTGAACATAAATGATGAAAAGTTGAAAGTGTTTTCCGTAAGGGATCCTTTATTAATTAATATGTTCTGCGAAAAATTTAACAGGAAAATTTAATGTTATTAACAGTAATGAAAAGACTTGTATCCTATATAATAGAGATTTTGATTTTAAAATATACATGCAACACCGAATAACCTACAATTTTCTTTGTGACAAGTTTAATTTTTCAGCACCATTATGCTAAAACGGTAATTTTCAAGATCTGACCGACATGTTTTGTATGACTGTTTAAAACAACAAAATTTTGCAGAGGATAATAACATTTTCACTAAACTTTTATTGAACTTTATTTAATGTTTATTTCATTGAAATTGACTAAAAATTATATTTTCAATACACATAAATTTCTTTAATTAATTATTAAAATATCAAAATATAATAATTTCTTCTTGTTAAAAGTATAAATATAATATTATACCTTCATAAGACATTATTTTTATTACATTATTAATTCTATAATTATATTTTTAGCTTATACCATATTATAATTAATGATAAATATTACATTAACTTAATTTTATTTTGAATTCTATAGTTTATTTTGTTTAAATATAATTCAATTTGAAATAGTGTATAATAAGTTTTATATAGTTTTATATAAAATATATATAGATTTAACGTCTGTATCTTAAATTAAATTAGTAATCAATTTTTGACCAATTTAACAGGCAAAAAAGTTGATTTAGAAAAATAAAAACAAAAAGTTTTTATTTCATATTTATTAATTTTTAAATTTAACATTTAACATTTACGTTTCGACCAATGTAGAACGTTCTCTTCAATACTGAATTTGAAGCGCGGAATGTTTGTACATCATAATGTAAAAATAATATTTTTACATTATTCAATAAATAAAATATGTATAATGTATAAAAAAATTTTGTTTTTATTTCCCTGAACCAACTTTTTTGTCTGTTAAATTAGTCAGAAATTGATTACTAATTTAAAAAGTTTAGTTATGTATTTATTTGAACAAAGATTTTTGTGGAATAAGAAAATTTATATATATCTTTTAATGATTAATATTAATATTTGATAACAATAAACCGTTAAGATGGCAAAAAACAGTTTGTGTTATCAGATTAACAATTTTATGTGAAATTAAAAATGTGTTATGTAAAATTAATCTTTTGTGATCAAAATATGGTATGAAGTATTTACAAGATATATTTAAGTTATTTTACATATTATTATAATGAGAAATACTAACCATGTTGCAATAGACTTAAAGAACCCCTTTAACTAGTTGTATTACCTTTAACTTTTAATATCGTATAACAACTTTTTATAAATTTTCAACAACTAAACATTTCCTATATACAATATATTTCCCTTATCTTTTACGTGTTTATAATGACTAATAAATAAATATGAATTATAGCATTTGCAATCTAAATTTTAATATTTAATATATAATTCCTTATTTTTTATTATTTATGTAGCCTTGTATCCTATCAATGAAATTTTGTTATATTATATTTATATAATATAATATAGAACAATGTAAATGATTTGAATACTTAGAATTATACAATTCTATTATTATTAAGTCAACTTTATTATTCATATTCATATAGAACTCTACATCTTCATAAGAGTAAATATTGATGACAGTCAAATTTTTTCTTCTCTCGTCCACCTGTGAGAAATATATTTAAAATTAAAATAAATGTGTGTAATAGGAAACATAAAATAGAAGGTTTGACGCGATTCAATTCTGAATGCTATAATTCATTTCTTTGTATACCATATGAGCTATAATTCATTTATATATTGAGAAAAATTAAGTATGAAAAATTACTATTTCAAATATTAATTAATGTTTATAAGCAACAAATCGTAAAATTTACTATTTTTAACAGACAAAGTTAACTTTTTTATATAGAAATTATTATTTTATTTGAAAATATTACTGTTAAAAGTAGTAAATTTGATGGATTTTAATTTTAAAAAACAAATTAGTTTTTATATAGAAATGTTTCATACTGAATTTTTCTCAGTGTATTTATAGAAAATTGTTTGCTGTTCTATATGCATATTATTTCAAATATACTATAATAATTTAATTTGCATTTATTTCATAATTACATGTATAATTATTATTAAAATCTATTTTAACTACCAAAGTGTCTACTCGCACGTGAAAACAAGAAACGTGGAATAATTACCTAGGACCTCGAGTTTGAGAAACATTTGGTTATAATTTTAAAGCGGAGGATTGAGGAGCAAAGCCTTCACTCAAATTTTGCGCACAATTTTGTATGCGCTATCATATATTGACACACGGAGAAAAATAATATATTAATGACAGCAGACTAAGAATCGTTGCCCTAAATTAGTTGGATTCAATACATTTTTACTTATATTAACAACGACATTCGTTGTAATACAAATTTTTTAGTTCGATCAAGTAAAAATTTTGCTGTACATATATTAAATACGTTATGTTGTTGCCCCAGCAATTTTTTATTTGAGAAAACTAATTTCTTTTCTCCGTGCAGGAATATATTTTTCCGTGTTTCTTGCTTTAGCGTGCGAGTAGACACTACCGAATGAAATGACATTAATAAATATCAAGAATATAATGCACACTTTAACTACGACGTAGTTTATAATTAAATATTTTTATTGAATATCGCCTTTATATTATTATATAATTATCTATAATGTATAACATATTATTTCAAATTAATTAATAGTTAATGAAATTGTAATTTTTTAATTCCTATAGTGGCTTGTGTAATAAAATAAATTATTATTATTAAATAATTTATATATTTCAGGACCTGCCTTCACAATACTTTCACTTTTAAGCAGTCTTACAAGTTGCGTGAACCCTTGGATTTACTTAATGTTCAATTATGAATTACGAAAGATATTATTACGGCGTTTTAGAAGATTAATTTGCGGAAAACAAGCTCCTAGTATTGGTAAGTATTAATTTATGAAAATCTCTTTAATGAAAATGGATTCGTTATTGTTTTTCAATACTATGACTGAGTTCTAAATTCAATTTTCAGCACATTTGTCTCCGTGTTACTTATTCATTATCATATTTTCACCTCAACAAATGAGTACTGAAATAAAATTTTAGAACTTGGCCAAAGACTATATGTAAATTTAAAATTCACTACTTCCTGATCAGTTTGTATCTTTGAAAATCATGATAAAATTAAACGATCTTTTACTATAAATATTAATACATAATTCATATATAAAATATAATATTTTAATTTTTAATTAACTTGTTTAATCAAACGTTTTATTCACCTTTTCAGAACGTTGTACGCGTAGTGGTAGTTCTAATGAAAATTCAACACGATCTTCATTTATTTCTAGAATTTCACGTTATGCCAGTTTTGTTATGCACGGTTCCGGTACCAAAGATAGGATCGTTAGATAAAACGTATTTTACGTTTGTTCATTAGTTATGTATAGTTATTTATATGTGTAATGTTTATAAGAATATCAACTATATATATTATTTAAGTATATATATTTAGATTTAAGTATAATAGATAACCCAATAGTTTTTCGGGTTAATATTATGTTAATATTGTTGAACTAATATTTATGAACTTACTATATAAGTTGTATAATCCACAAACAACTCAGTAACATAATTTAATAATTTATATTTAAGCGTAAAGAAGCCTTTTATAATAAAAACATTTAAAGGAGTATAAAAACTTTCACTATTTTACAATTCAGTATATATTTTTCTCTGAATAAAGTAAAAATAGCCTTCTAATGATCTTCTGAATTTGTTCGTCGTTTCATTGTCACGTACCCTTTCTTTACCACACGTTATACATTCAAGTCTCATCAGTATTGACATCAAACAAGAGTCTATTATGTCCCACCATTTGTTTTCCTAGGTTTTTAATTTGTAGTTCAGCGACACTCATGACAATATTAACTGTTTTTCTTTTACAATAAAAGAGGAAAATTTGCTTACTTCTTCATTGTCAACAAGTACTATTAATTTTCCTATAAATATATTTTATTCTTATAAAACAAAACCAATTCATTTCAAATTTAAAACAAGATTAAATAGAAATATTTATTACATGAAATATAAAAATATAAATAAATATGGAAAACATTTATAACGTATGTATAATTCAATGAAATAAATTTAATATTTATTGAACATTATTAGCATAAGATTTTCTTGTGTGCAACAATCCAATTTTTTAACGTTTAAACTAAACTAATTGAATATACAAAAATAAAACCATCAGCTTTCACAGGATAGCCTACACATTTATAACTTAACTAAAACAACATTGGAGACTTATAATTAAGAACTCTTATAAATTTCAGACAACTCTGTAGTCTATTCGAGTTAAAACACTACAGGTCCTATGTACGGCCCCTCAGGATTACATCAGTATTACATGAGAATAACCGGATCGTAATAATACGATTATCGTAATCCTCGATAACCTGTGGCGACTGAGATGATTATTAATTTAATATAAATCAATATGAACCGAATAATTGTGCCCTCCATTAAAACGTCGATTGTGCTTCGGATATTTCAGCAATTGCAAATTTTATCATCTACTCACCTTATATTTACTGATATACCAAGATCTTGTATTATTGCATAAAATTGTATTATTTAATATAAAGATAAAGAGTAGTTACGTTAAATTAGTTTAATTAAGAAGTTATAATAACAATCAAAACAATAACGAAAAATAAATTAATTAAAATGAACAAAATTAAATATTTGAATTATATAATTGAACGTATTTGTATATAATTTTTAATATTTCAAATTCGTATTTTCAATGTCTAAAACTTGCTTCTTTTATATAAGAAATATAATATAATATAAGAAAACACATTTTGACATGTTTTATATATTTAATTCTAAACCAATAATAAACCAAACCATAATAATTATATTATAGTATATATCCTTATACACATATATTTTAAAATATATTGTTAATGTACAGAATTATAAAATGATAATTATATAATTAATTAAAATAACAATACATATTACGAATAGAATTTAATAGCTGAAGTATAAATATTCATTTATAAATAAATATTTTAAAAATTGCAAACTTTTCTAAAATTTTTTTTGTTAGTTCCATTAACAATTTCCTCAACTTTGACTTTGTTACTTCTTTCATAAGAATATACTATCTATTATATATAAAATTTATAATATATATTTTATCATTTTTAAAAAATATATCGTTAATATAAAATTAAATAATTTTAATATATTTATAAGTAATGTATTATTAAATTTAAAAAAATTTATAATATACGTTATCGAAAACTACAAAGAGAAAAATATTTAGGACATTATACTATAAAATGAAAAAAATTTGACTTACACTTACGAAACTTTGAATTTATTTCACAAATTATAGTAAAAAAAATTTAATTTAAAAATAATATTTTCATCTTGCTTATGCTACGTGTATACTATATTTGTAAGGCATTTAAATATCTGAACGTTTAATTCCCATTTTCTTTATTTTATAGTAAACTTTCATAAAGTATTTATTTCCGTGTACATTTAATAATTATAATACAATGTTTTACTTTCTTGTTTAATAGTCATCTAATAATATTTATATTGAAACATATTAAAACAATATTCAATCTAAAATTTCTTTATTTGATTATAAAGTTTGCTTTAATTAATTTTAAATCAATCTTATGATTTTAATATATGCGCATTAGCTAATCTTGAACTTACAAAACCGCCGAAAAATATTTATATTAATAATTAACGTATTATAAAATGAATAAACAAAATTCTCGTAGTACATTATTTGAATAATTACACAGAGAAAAAAGTATTAAAAATTACTCATCAAAATAGCAAATGTGTGATAGTGATGTTTAATATTGAAATAATACATAAAATATCGGACATTTTTACAAAAGTACACGTAATTTTTACTAATTTTATATATATTATTTCAAAATAAAACACTACTGTCACACATTTGATATTTTATGAGTAAATTTTAATACATTTTTTTCTTTCCGTGTACGTATAAAAATAATTAATATGAACTCATTAATATGAAGTACACTGAAAAAAATAATATTACAAATTTTACCAAACTAGATAATAAAAGGAGGAAAAATGAACAAAAATGTAAATAAACATTAAACAATATGATGGTATTAATCAAATATTTGGTAATATTTGACATATTTTTAGAATTTTCTGACCGTAATTTATCATATTATTTACATTTTTGCATATTTTTCTACTTTTATTATCTAGGTTGGTCAAATTTGTAAGATTATTTTTTTCAGTGTAAAATAATCAATTATATAGTTCACTTTAAATAATAAGTATACATTAATACAATGATTAACATAAATGGAAACTTATAGAAAATTATGGAAATAATTAATCAATAATAAATATATTTAAATATAATAATCAGTAGGAATAATGACAAAAATTTGTGTATTTGTCTAATAAAAAAAATATTAAAAATATTAATACGCAGTTTTGCTATGATTATAGATAGTTATCACATAATAAAGTTAATTCGTTATCAATCGTATAAAGAGTAAATTGAGAAAGTGAGAACCTCTGGTGGAACACCTGAATACTTAATAAACGGATAAAATGAGCATTAATAACAACTGTCTACAGACGATCTACATTTTTTCAAAGAGGACACACGCGTCGTTTAGTCGAATGTGATACCTTAGCAAAAGAACACGCATCTATAAATTGTCTACAGTTTTTTATTTCATATCCAAATTATTGTGAATTCAAAATTACATGCCAAAAATAATGGATAACAGTGGTCATGACGAGTACAGAACAGATTTTGCGAAAAATGAGGTACACGTCACAAAGTGATCATCTCAGATTACCATCTTGAATGTTTTAATAATTTAATTACCTGCTTTAATTTGAATACAAATTTAATTAACATTTATTAACACTTTTATAATATTCGATTTCAATAATAAGTAATTTAATTTAATTAATTAGATAAATGGAAATGAATTTTATTTGTTTCGCATACAATTAATTTACTATCCTGAATTACTAAAAGCTGGAATATTTATTACGAATTTTTATACAAGTTTCATTCTTTTAGTCTGACAATGAAAGTAATGATGAAAATTTCTCTCAGTCTCCAGTTTTGTTAGATTTAGATGAAAATTCAAAGCGTCAACAACAAAATTCTAACATTCACGAATCTTCATCCTCTAATATTCTTTGTGACATTGACCAACCAACAGGTAATCATTAACACGAAATCTTTTGTTCTCACGTACAAACAACTTTATAATTGCTAATTAAATATTGCTGTTTAGACCCAAATTTCCACACCTTTCTTATTTATTAGAAAAATCCTTTAATTGTTTCTTATCCGAGACCAATCATGAATAAATAATACATATTTTTGCAATTTTTTATTGGAAAAAACAATAAAAGTATATTTATTTAAAATAATCAAATATGTTGAAGAACTTGTCAACAACCGTCGACAATCTTTGAGAAAACGCTGGCAAACATCAAATTATGAAATGCAATTGCAAAATCCCGAAGATGTACTTGTCATAAGAGTTCCAGAACCGGAAATTATTGGTCCTCATCCACATCTGGAAATATTTCATGAAACTAATATAAAGCCCATTCAACGCGAACCATCTCAAACAGAGAAAGGTAGGATTTACTTTTACCTGAAATTTTCTGTTCATATATTGCTTATTAAGTTTTGCAATTTTTTTAATTATTTATTTTGATTACACTGGGACAGTTTTTTTTTAAATTACTCGTTCCTGATGATAGATTTCAATTTATAAATAAATTATACATTAACTTATATCTATATTATGCCAAGTATTCAAAAAAAAAGTCAAAACTTATACAAATATAATATAATTCTTACTGTATAAAAAATATATTTTTAAATTGCTATAAATATATTCATGTTGCATAAATAATTGTAATAAAATTATAAATGTCTAAATATGAAAACAAATATTTATAAATAAAATTGTTATTTTCATTTATTAATTCAAACGTATATTGAATTATATATATTTGTATGGCTTCTCATATAGTCAAATAAATATTCTTACCAAATAACGCCCAAATTACAAGCCTGCATAATTTGCTTAATAAATTGCTCTCCCACCATGATAGTTTTAAATCATAAACATTCGCTATGAAAAAAATAGTCCAATATTTAAGAATGTATTATTCACGAAGTATATTAAATGACAATAATTAATATAAACTATTACTTTTTTCTGTGTTAATTATAATATTAGGTTTTCCTGTATTAACAAGTTGCAAATCATTTTCATCAGATGGGTTTGTAGAAATATGATCCAGTTCTTCTTCCAAATAAATACATTCTGATGTATTTACTTCATGGTCCATTGGTAAATCTTCATACTTCTTTTCGATCATTCCAAAATTTGTTAATGTTGATAAACTATTTTCTGGGTGTGATGATTTTGAATTCAAGGCAATTTCTGCTAATTCTATTGATTGTTCATCTAGGTCAATTTTTTTTCTGCTTAAATTTCTTACATTCATATCTGAAGTTGTTGATTCTATGTCAAATTTCATCAGTGGTTGTGGCAACACTTGTATAATAGGCATTCTTTTACGTCGATGTATAAAACTTTGTTCAAAATATTTGTAATCATTCATGTGGATACCTAATATTATTCACATAATGTTATATCATAATATTGGAGTTACCCATAATGATCAAAAAGTAGCCTACATATTTGGTTATTTTAAAAATATTTTAAATGACAAAATACTTAATATAAATCTCATAGTGTAATTTTCATTAAAATATATTAGACATATATTTGACCTAAAATCAATTTGTATATTTATATTTTATAAAATAATCTTAACTGGAAAAGTAAAATTTATCTTAAAATAATTTTAATATTTATATTAATCTTTTTTCAATTCTGTTATTATCTATTACATGCAATTTTAATTATCAATTAACAATAGCCATTGAACTAAAATGTAAAATAAATTTAAGTAAATTATTAATTAATAAGATCAATAATTAACATATACAAGTGATAAAATATATTATATATAATTATGTTATTATATAATTTATTATAAAATGTTATTAAAATATATTATAAATCTACAATATATAATACGAATAAAATAACCCCTCTCTTTTATGTCCAACGTTTTAAAATTGAAATGTCAAACCTTTTTTACTTGTTTTCATTTTAATGATAATATAAAAACTCTACAATTCTTATTATTTGTTCGATTTTTATTTTACTATTTTTTATACAATAAAAAACTCCAAAAAATTTTATAAAATTATCTTAAATAAAAATTGTTCATGACTGTCAATTTTTTAAAATAAATAGTGTTTTAATGTTGACATTTTTTTGAATTATTCTATTGATTGAATTATTCTACATGATTTTATTGTTAATAATTTTATAAATATTTGAATAACAAATTTATTATTTAATACAAAAAAACATTTTCTTACTTTGTCTTATTTATATATTACACTGAGAAAAAAATATAATAAAAGTTACTATTTATATAATATTTTGAAGATATAGTGTGCAAATATAGTAACATTTATATAATAGAAAAATAGTAAATTTAATAAATATATTAGTATTTTCGACTATATTATATGATAAAATTCACTATTTTACTTGTCCTAAAAATATTATATAAAGAGTAATTTTTATTATGTTTTTCTCTCAATGTATAAATATATTATAAATATTATTATTGTACATAGCTTTTTAATAAAAAAACATTTGTATTTACAGATTATAAAAAATCAGCATGCGATCGAGAAAGAACACGAATGCGAGACATGAATCGGGCCTTCGAATTGCTAAGATCTAAATTGCCAATCTGCAAACCTCCAGGGAAAAAGTTATCCAAAATCGAATCCCTCAGACATGCGATAAC
>JABFQC010007298.1:0-10157 GCA_022817085.1 Psilanteris sp. ZL-2020
TGTGAACTAAACAAACTTACAACTATGAAAGCATTTAGAATTACTTTTAAGGAATGTCGTTCACAGGTGAGGTTATATTTGATTACACCTAGCTGTGTAATTTTACATACGTCGTGTAACATTTACACATAATGTGTAAAATTACACTAAATTAGTGTGATTTTACAGAACTAGATTTACAGTGTAGTACTTACTTACATTAGTAAAAATTACATGTATTTTTGTGAAAATTTCTGATATTTTACGTATTATTTCAATATTGAACATCACTGTTACATATTTGCTATTTTGATGAGTAATTTTTAATACTTTTTTTTCTCCATGTATATTATTTTCTACATTCTCCTCATTTTGTTATTAAATTATTGTTATTATTTAATTATGCTAATATAAGATATATTTGACGCGTAATACGTACATCAAATGGATTATTTAAGTTCATAAATAAAGGCATGTTTTCGCTCTTACCTTCTATATTGAATATGAGGGATCACCGTTGCCCGTAATAACGTCGCCAATATAGTTTGAGCTCTCGACTCGAAACACCACAAAGTCGGCCAAAATTTGTGTTTTAATATCGGCACGTGGTTTTCCAAAAAGTCCCGAAATGGACCCGGCGCACAAATGAGCAAAGGAGTCTGTAAAATGAAATTTACATTCCCATTAAATTCTATCCCTCGCTAAATATAAAACGAAATTGCTAACGACAAATTACGCAACCTAATGGTATATAGATAATACAAATTATTTAATAACAAATATAGATAAGTTAAGCCATTACTTTTAATTTTAATTTAACATTACTTGTGCGAAATTGGTTAATAGGATAAACACTTCATACTGTTTGCGCCATTTCAGAAATAATTTTTTCACATAATGCGATAATCATCTTTTCAATCGCTATTATTTTAACCTATATAAGTAATAGTAATAAATGTTTATACATGTAAGTGAGATACTTAAAAAATATTATGCTTCTGATATTATTTTTTTTTGATATTCGCATTTTATAGTTACCAGATATATGTATATATATTGCTAACACAAAAATTATTTTTCGTCATTTCTCATATTCTGTATTTAATATCGTAAATACAATGTCATTATTTATATGTTAAAAAAATGCGACGAGTATTTTTTTTTAGTATAGTATTTTTCCATAAAATTGCATTTTTTTATCATGCGCTATAATTTTTTTCTTTCATAAATTTGGTGACAATTTATATTCAACTAATATTCCATGAATATTAAGGTCTTCATAACACATAATGTATGTTAAATATTATTATCTATTATATTATATTATTATATTAAATATAATTAATTTTACCAAATTCTGTTCGAGAAAATCAATAATATACTACTTTACTTAGTTCTCCTTCTATCTTAATGATACGCAAACAGTTTAATTAAATAAAAGGAAAACCAATTAATAATATTCGGGATTTAAATTATATTCTAATTTGAGAATGTTTTGAAAATTTAACAAAAAATATTGATAACATATTCAATTGGACAAAAACTTAATGACATCTGAAATTGCATTGTCACATAAGCCACGATAATTCTATTCCGTACTTTTTTTTCTCCGCGTCTATATATATTATTTAATAACCATTTTATTGCGAACAAAAAACGAGCCAAACTCAAACAACAACTACACTCACAAACGCACCGGATAAATACAATGTTTATCGCAGCCATTTTGTTCCGAATCGGCGCATACAAAAAGCACAATACAAATAACATAATACAAAATTGCATTTGCATATTCATTAATATCGACTCCCGCGTTCATCATTGTTTCACGTGCATTTTCCGTTTCGTTTGCAGTTCCCATAAAAACCTTATACAAATATGAAAGCAACGCGCGTTACAGAATTAATCCTAAGTATAATAATAAGTGTTCACGAGCGGTCCGATAAGGACACGCAACCTCGTGTCGTGTGTAACATAATAAATTGCACGGCTGTAAACATTGAATTCACAAAACCGTCATTTCATTATTCCATCCTGCGAACGCGTGCGCGAACGCGCGGTCATTACAACGACGAAACATTGCGTATACGCTTTAATCGACGTATTCCCATCAGCATTCGATTCCGTCGGAAATTACAATAACTGCGCGTTCGCGAACGCAAAATGCATTTATTTTAATTTCTAATTAAATCGCGGACGTTGCATGCAAATTAGGTACAAACAATGTTTAATATCGCAAGAAATTTGCGCGACGAATTTCGCGCCGGCAAAGTGGTTCAATGAACGGCTTCGCGGTATTTCTTTTTTTCTTCTTTTTTCTTTCTTTTTTCCCCTTTTTCTGTTTTGCAAAAAATTGCACCACGTAATGAGATTAAGGCTGTAAATTCATTTGCCTTTAAGGACGGCGAAATTTACGCGCGCGTAATTTTGTTCATCGAAAGTAATAAAAGTAACTTTCAAAGTATTATACATTTGATGCGTGAAATGATTAATCGAGTACTATGTTTTCAGCGGCGTTTTGCGTTCGGGCGGGTTTGCGAAGGTTCAAACCGGGATTTTCGAGTCGCGAATTTGACGTCGCGCGAAGTTACAGTGTAACGTGTAATCCCATCAAATTTGTGCGTGGCGCTCAACGCGAGCGCCTTGAAACATTTTGATATATGCCCGACGCCTGAAATTCGTCGTCGTTGCGAAATGAAAGATGCCCGCCGTTCGAAATAAAAAGTCGCGTTATTGAATGGCACGAATTTATCTCCAGACGTTGTAGAAAAGGATATAATAAATGTAATAACTGCTCTTATTATATAAGGTGTCGAGGAATCGGTTCATTCAATTATTGGCGGTTTCTTCTTCTTCTTCTGCGGACTCCATAATGGCCGTTATAAGACCAATATCAATTTCGACCTTAATTACGATTCAACGTCAGGCATTCAAAGTGGTTTGTGCGGACTTTTGATTACCATCGGTCCAGTTTCAAAATATACTTGCAAGGATACGATTTCTTTTTGTGTTGTCCCCGAAAGGATTATTGCGATTTTGTGCAATGTATCGAGAACTGTATTTTGTTAGTAATTAAGTTCGTCATTTTTGTAGCAATTTCGGTAGATTGACAATATGATTACGGCAAATGGTAACAGATTTTTGGAACAGTTTTTTTTTATAAATGTGTATGTACGTGAAGAAAAATCATGTGAAAATATATTTTACATAACAACAGTTGCATAAGTATATATACTCACAATGAAGATTTTATTACTGTAAATGCTAATGGTTTTTATGAAAATAAATTATAATAATTTACGTTTTTTGAATGTACACGGAGAAAAGTATATTAAAAATTACTCAGCATAAATTATCAAATGTGTGACAGTATAGTGTTCTATTTTGAAATAATACATATAAAATTATTAAAAATTACGTGTACCTTTGCGAAAATTTCTGATATTTTATGTATTATTTCAATATTGAACATCATTGTCACATATTTGCTATTTTGATGAGTAATTTTTAATACTTTTTTTTTCTCCGTGTATATACATTTTGCAGAAATAATGCATAGAAAATAATATTTAATAGAACAAAACTTACTGTATGCAATTTTTGATTTCATGACAAAATTGCCATACAAATATTACATTTTCATCGCGTGAATTTTACATAAATTCTCAATTAAATCAAATACTAATCAAAAACAATGCCACAAATTTAACGATAATATCAATTAATACCCCTTAAGAGGATGTCACAGATTAGTTGTCACTTGCAATACTGCGGTATAAAATTTAATTTTATTTAATATGTCCTTCTAATGAAACTTGGTAGGCATAAAATGAACAAATATAGAACAAAATAGCATGAACAAACACCGACTATCTTATAAATTTGCAAAATTCTGAACATAATGTTTATGTTACGTCATTGAAACACGTCAGCAACAAAAATTCGCGTCACGTTTTAAATTTGTACGTGTTTATGAAAATTAATCGAATAAACTTTTTCTCCCATTCATAACGCACACCGACTATCTCCACAATTATTAAAATTCACTTTCATTTTTAACGAAATTGAAAAAACACTAATTCTAGGAATATTAGTCTGCGGCATACCCTTAAGGGGGCTCTTCAAGTCTAATGTAACGGAATAGTGTTTTCTTTTATTGCAGTATTAAATTTTAATTTTGAATCAAATGCAAGAATTTGTCTACATTTTTGTTGATGGGAAATTATTTTTCTATAATAAATGTAAAATTTCAATTGATAATCTCGACGCAATTAGTAAATTCGTTTTTTTATCACCTCAAAAACAAATTTTCTATTTACGTTTTTAATATTATGTTAAATTGATGTTCGTAACATTAAATACATTCTACAGAAATGAGAGAAAGTGGCCATAAATAAAAATTAACGTATTGAATAAATTGACGAAAATATAACGAAATCTGCAATATCTGTCAAAATCGCTTGAAGAATCACCTTAAAATCAATTCAATTTAATTGGGAGGACCGTTTCAAAAAAGCCCATTCGTTAAGTTTGTTATTCCTGGTTATTCGTTTTCAAAAGTTAACAAAATGTATCTAATGCATTTTCCCACGAAAGTTTGAACGAACTCCATTGTTAAAAACTTTTTATCTCGCGTTTTATTGGAAAGTATTTCTAGGTTCGTTCTTCTGTTATACAATTGTATCGAAACTTGAATTTCATTGTTCCAGTGACCCATATCGATTTATGTCACTGGCCTTTCAATTCCTTCTTCAGCGTTTAACACGGTGCATTATTTCTAATATAAATCGTTCATTGCATTATTCCTTTTTCCAGATAAAAAAAAAAAAGTGCCCAATTATTAGCCACTCGGAACGAAACTTCGTCTGCGCAAAGAAAATTGCGCGAAGACAAATACGATTGTTATAATATATGTTTCACGTATATATAATCGAACGAATTATACATTTCGGAGGATAATGGCAAAACAATGTAGGTTATAAAGGTATATTATATTTGCCTGCGATTGTATTTTGACAGTAGAATAATCAGTTTGCAGCGAATGTAATTACATCGCTACAAAGTGCTATGTGACAGGAATGAGTTTATAAAATGAAAATGATGTGATTAAATGTGAACATGCTCTAAATAATATTTATAGTGGAAATTATTAAACGTTTCCAGATGACCGAACTGATAATTATAATAATTAACAAAAACATTAATTAAATTATATTAAACATCAGGATAACGATGGAAATACATTCGCTGATGATTAATTTGTACCATGTAAGAGTGCGAATCGCATATAATTGCTGTTATACCGAATAAATCATTTGATGTGCGATAATGTAAATTTTCTGTTTACAGTGAGAGTTAATTAAAAAAGGAGGTTCGTTTAAAACAAAAAAAAACACATTTAAAAAATGCATCGTTCTGGTATCTGGATGCAATTTGTTTGATTAAATTTATTCTTGATGGATTAATAAAATGATTAAATTAACACGTCGAAATTATTGAAATTTACGATAATTCGTTTCGTCGCTAATTCACGACAAATATATATATATAATTCTTATTTAAGTAAAAAATTTAAATTTGAACACCGTCCGGATCCTTTACAACTTTTCGCTTAACTTTCTTCGTTGCTTTTCTAATCGCAAGACATGAATCAGTATAACGATTGAGAAACATTTGTTTTTAAGAAACCTTGGTACGATCGATTAAATCCGATTAGTATTCAAATGCTACAACGCTTGAAGCGTACGCATAAATTTGAACAATGTGTAGTTTACTGGAATCCACTCGATATTTTTGTACTCGGGCATTTTGCTGGTTATACGTTATCAGAAATCATTTCTTTCGAGACATATTATTATTACTCGGCAAATCAGAATTATGTAGAACTTTACAAATCCAATGACGTCATTGAATTGGTTCTTTCAATTTGGAGTATCCAAAATAAGTTTCGGATTGAACGAATAATTTTGACCTTTATAAATAATAGCCATCGGTATTATAAAATAACGATTCATCTGTAAAATTTATATACAGAAGTTGAAATATAAACTTTCTTACGAGCGCAATGGAACAACCTAGCTGGACATTTACATTAAGGAAGTATCAGTTTAATTTAATTTGGGTCATATTCAGATTTGACTGCAATATTATAATTGAATTTTAAATTCTCCTGCATGTGAATATTAATAACGAAATTTTGTTGTTTATTTGGTTTTTAATTGCGTTCGTTTTGTTGTTTGCGTTGGATATTGCTAGAAAAAAATGGTCATATTTTGGTTCGATTAATAATGGTCGTACGTTTAATTACTTTCCTTGAATGTAGACATTTATATTTGATTGGACTCATTGCGTTAAGAATCACTTATTATAACAATTGTCAAGATTAACTAATTCTTATATATATGTTATTAGTTTCAATTTCAATTGTAACAATTAACTTACCCAATCTCGCATATTAAGTTTATAAATTAAATCCAGTGCTATTTAAATAGTTGTCCGTGTCACGAAGCTAACAAGTGCTGGTGTTATATATTTATATATATATATATATATAATCATTATCAAAGTACAATGTACAATAAAAATTTTCAATCAGTTGGATTTATATTTTTTTACACATTTCATTGCTTTTAATTAATGGACACTCGTGTTAATGTTTTAATATATATATAATAGTAAGTAGATAATCAGATACTAGAACCAATTGAAACTTTTAAAATAATGATATTATCTTTTTTATAAAATTATTATCTGTAATCCAAGTAATTGATATACAAATATAGGTGAGAATTTATGTTTTTTATAATTTATCGTTTTGTGTTTTCTATAATTTACATTAATATTATTGAAATTTAGATTTATTTTTATTTGTGACACATGTAACTTATATATATTTATGACTGTTCTATCATATATAGTAGATATATTATTACTAAGTACATCATTAAATATAATAATAAGCTTAAATTTGCTGCAAATCAATTGAATTAAATATCTGGATATTTTTATATTAAATAAATTTATAGCTTTTGAAAAACTTTTGAACCTTTTGAAACTTACAAAAGGTTTAAAAGTATTGTTAATCATATTTTAATTAATTATTTATCGATTGAAATATTTTTTATATTATGCATGTAATATATATGTAATACAATTACTTTATCCAAATTATAATACTCAATAGTACGTTCATATATAATAGTTTATAGTAATAACTTTCAATCATTTGACAAATTTACACTAAAAAATAATCTTACAAATTTCACCCAATTAGATAATAAAAGCAGGAAAAGTGAGCAAAAATATAAATAAACGTCAGACTACATCATTAATTTTTTTATCATTTTTTTGAGTAATATTTATGACATATTTTTAGCATTTTCTAACCATAATTTATCATATTATTTATTATATTTAATTCAATTATCACATCATTTAATTTTAATTTGTCATATTTTTCATATTATAATATCGATGCAATAGGATCAATTAAATTTACTCAATAGTATTTTAACGATTTGAAAATGATAGTTGAATCGGAAAAAAATCTTACACATAACAGTCTAATATATTTCGTACTTAACGCATCATCAGATAACAATTCATTTCTCCTTTTTTAATCCTCTTTTTTGTCGTATAATAACGAAAATATTAGTACGCGTGCTTCTATGATAAATTCGCACTTATCAAAGTTTGTTACAGTTTGCGTTTATCTTTTAGATACACGATATGCATATAATTATAAGCAATATCCACGGTGTTGTAATCCGAATAAAAGCTTATCTTTCATTCTGAATAATTTTTTGCGTACTTTCGGTCTTGGCATTTTTCGGAGCAAGTAATCAATAAATGTAAATTATATACTTTCGTTGACTCGCCTCTTCCATACAATATTATATATCATGACGTTTCTATAGGCAAATATTAAAAATTATATACGGAACGCAGTTACGCTCTTATAACCTTCGTTCTCCACTGGTTATTAATTAATGACATCTATTGTGCTATTTCAACAAAACGAACTTTCGCGATTTTTCTTATGATCAGTCAAGTTATTCATAAACTTTTTTAATTGCACCCTGCGAAGTTTATCAACAGATAGTCTATACTCGTTGCAAATGTATTCCGCAAAAATATACTCAAATAAGTTTCTGTTCAGCCGTGATCTGAAATAAAATTATATATAGAACACCGACTCCCGCTTTTTCAGTAGCTTATTATTATTGTTTTTTTTATTATTTTTTACGGTACAAAAATGGTGCTATTTTTTTGCATTATCTCCGACGATAAATGAAAAAAAGTGCTTTTTTTATTAAATAAACGTAAACAAGTAATGTACCTTTTTATTAAGATTTTTTAAAGATTTTTAGATTCTTTTATATTTTGTTTATATTATGTTACAATTAATGCAAACAAATTTCCTTTCGTCACATTGAAATTTGGTAGTAAGAATTAATGTTAAAAAATTGTCGTAAAAGAGTAATATTAATGGAGCATTGCGACTTACAAATGATCTCTTCTTTTATGTTATCACAAAACATGCTAAATATTATCATTTGTCAGTCGTAATGCCTAACTAACATCAATCTACTAATGTTAATAAATTGAATTTAAAACCGTTCAAGTAAATAACTTATAGTATAGAGATTGAGAATTTAAAAACGACCGAAATTATTTTTCTCAACTTGAACACTTAAAGTTCTTTCACTCGACCGTTAGTCATACAATAAATGATGTAAAACGTGTCAATTTACCCAACGAGGAAAACTAAATATTTTTTAATATTCTAAAGAGGGTCCCACGACGGAGGACCGAAACGTACAAATCTTTTTTACACCATCCCAAGCAGAAATTTCTCAAGTAACTCGCGAGTTACTAGAAATTTTATATACAAATTCTCTGGTAACTCACGAGATACTCGACGAATTTCTACTAATATCGTTTTTAATTTTCTGACTACGTCTTTTTTATTGAAGGATTGTATTTATTGAATGACTAACGGTTGAGTGAAAGAAGTTGAGAAGTGTTCACTGAGAGAAATAAATTACGAAAAATTACTATTCATTTACTTAATTTGGAATCACAAGAGAAAAATCATAATATTTACTATTTTTAAAAGTAATATATTATGATAAAGTAGTATTTTTCGATGTAAAAACTTACTTTTTCCTTTTAAAAACAGTAAATATTATTCTTTTTGACTTATGATTCCAAATTAAGGAAATAAATAGTAATTTTTCGTCGTTTATTTTTCTCAGTGTTCAAGTTGAGAAAAATAATTTCGGTCGTTTTTAAATTCTCAATCTCTATATACTATCAATCTACTAATTTTTACTATCAAAATTTTCTTACTGCATTACAAAAACTAGACATTCAAATGCATTGAATTAATTAAATTCTCTATCAAAATGTTTATGCTTTAGTATGAATGTCGTAAAATTGACATATACATTATACGCATGACCCAGACTTTTCCAATATAATTATCTGTCTGACGAACTTTGGTTCACAGACGGCAATCGATTCGATTTCATTGCTGCAATTGCCATCTAGATTTGCAGTAAATTAAAACACGAAATGCTAATAAAATTATCGATAACTCCACGCATGAGAGCCTCGTGGTTACAATCTCCACCCGCATCCAGAAATACGAAACACGAAAAGAAACATTTGTTCGCGCCGACCCGCGTCCAGATCGCTTCAACATTTATATAATTGCACGTGCAGTAATTGCAAATCGATATTTCGACGGATAACGTGAGACGCGAGCTATTACAATAACGCATTCAAAATCCTTACGTACGAATGACACAGAAACAACGCAGGCGAATGTCGCAACGCCAAGACACCGACAAATTTTGCGATTTGCAAAATCGTATCAAACATTGCAACGATCCATAAATCACCGCGAGCACGTCGCCCGACCCTAAACGAGCTTCTATATTTATTTACACTTTCGCTTAACTCGATCGCGAAATAATTCAATAAAAGAAATTCGCTTTCGAAAACCTACAACTGAATCAACGTATACGTGTCCACCCACTCTCCTATATATATATATATATATATATATACATCTATCCGGCGCATAATAGCATCACAGCGCTGCAAACATGCCCGAATCCATAATACTCTCGTCTATTTATCCAAAAACGGCCATAACACCACACGCGCCCGCA
>JABFQC010007299.1:0-10155 GCA_022817085.1 Psilanteris sp. ZL-2020
GTATCTAATTGTATTAAATTGTAATACTTGGAAGGATTTTACAATCAAATACAATTATTACAATGTAATACAATTTGTACATTTTTATTCTAATTGTACTTGTGTCCATTTTACAATTTAAATTCTTAACTCTAAATCGGAACCCGGCTACTGCGTAACGAATGATATTTTAATATTGTAATATTACCCTAATAACCAGGAATATATTCAAACAGATTGAAACTATATCATTTCAATCTGTTAAATATTATAATCAAGTTTCAATTTTGATAAATGACAGTAGATTTGTTTACAAGATTGGTTCAAGTTTTTATAAGTCTTAAGGGATCATAAAAATTTAATAAAATTAAATACTTCAAAATATGTTAAACTAATTTTCCTGTAACATTATAATAATGTTCATCCCCTGCAAAAATGAAACGTTGCTGCAACGTGTTAATGTCCCTCAACATTAACGTTGCAGGAAAGTTACAGCAACATTACAGATAAGTTGCAGTAACGTTGCTGCAACATTTATGTGCAATGATTATTTTACGAAGATTAATTAAATATCTAAAAAAAGTATACGTTGATAAAGATACTGCTAGTCTAGTGGTTAAGTGTTTGGGCTGTAGATATGGTTTTCACGGTATGACAGGGTTCGAATCTTTGTTAATTAAAAATTTCATAAGATTTTCGCTTATAAAGAATTTAAATTTGTAAATGTAGAATGTATACGTAAAATTACAAATCTTTGTTTTTTAATTTAACAATCTTGCAACATTGCTGCAAGGGTTATTATGAGGGGACATTTACATGTTGGAACAACGTTGCAAGATTATTGCTGCAACGTTGCATTTCTGCAGGAGATATACTAAAAACTGACTACCATTATAAGAAATGTGTAATAATAATATTTATGAAATATTTTTTTATTCCACTTGTAATATTAAATTAAACGTACAGTTGTCAAATATTTCTAGAATAATATTAAGCGAATATTATTTTAATATTATGACATTATAATATACTATTCGTAGATTATTATTTCCTTGAAGATTTATAACGACTATAATGTTTTAATATTATTTATTATTTAATATTCGTGTTTTTAACTGAATTTATATTATTATTTATATTATTCATTTTTTTTCATTATGTAAAGGATTCGCGTAACTCGTTAATAAGGCAAAATAAATAAATAAATATTATACGTTAATATAGAACAGGATTTGAGATTATGCATACTCTTCAAAAATTTATAACAAAATTTATATACACATTGGTTACAAAATCAAGATTATTTTGTAGGCTACTGTCCCTCGCATTAAATATATATAAATATTAATTTAAATATACTTAATTAGTTGCATATGTGTAATTACCCAGATAACATTTAATGCTCGATCATTATACTGGCATTAAATGTTCGAACATTGATTTTCGCATAATGTTAGATTCATGCTAGCTCGCGCGTCAACATTTTATAGTGCAAATATAGTGATAACATAATACTCGCATTAATGCAAAATTAATGTTAGATATTTGCGACCAATACTGACACATCTGTCGCGGTTATGTGAACATTATGCTAGAATTAATTATTAACATTATGGTGGTATTGAGCTAGCATTAATGATCTATTAATGCAAGCTAAAGTAAAACAATAAAATCATGAAATTAAAATGTACCGCTGTGCTTGTCATCGTTGAAACTCTATACTTTCCGTATAGCTGCTTTAGCCAAGTAGTTCCGAGCTTGGAATAATAAACTTAAAGTCATGCGTTCAATCCCCGGTAATTTTATTTTTGCAAACATTGCACATCTGCAGTGTTTATACTAACATTATGTTAGCATTAATGCAAGTAAAATGTTAACATAATACTTGCCTTTTTTCAAATTTTGCTATCTGGGTATATAAGCTATTAATTATAATAAGTAAATTTATCGTCTGTATATTGGGTTTAATTATTAATGTTTTGTATTGTTTGTTAATGTTTTATCAGTATTGACACATAGAATAATGAAGAATAATGTAAAGATTTTACATTGTCCATTATGAAACATTTTACAAACTAAATTTCAGTTCTGAAGAGGACCTACATGTAACGTCGAAACGTTACAATAAATAATTTTTATATAATTTTCTGTATTATGCCGTTACTTAAAATCGGCGCAATATTGTACCAGTACTGGCATAGGACGCTCGCCTGCCAGAACTGGTGCAGTGCAACAGTCGGTTTGCAATATTGCGCCATTATTTCGCCAGTGTTGCACAGTTAGTTTTGCGAGAAACAATTGCGTAATATTACCGACACTAGCGCCATTGCATCCTAACTGTGAAGAAAGCGCGAACATTTGAATCGGACTAATAAGAGAATAAGCTCAATATATTGCTTACAATATTTTTTTTTTGACATAATATTCATATCATATAATAATTGACATTCTAATTAATTATTATTCTATTATTTTATTATTAATTGAAATAAAATATTTAGAATTAAAATAAAAAAATATAATTTTAATTTTCCATATAACTATTTTAATTATATTAATTAATTATAATTATAAAAAAGTCATGGGCAACATATATTAAAATATCATCTTATATATAATTATCTATCAAACTGAATATATTTATATTAATTTAAATTTAATATTAAAATAATAAAACTGAATGATTTATTTTGTCTGTTTAACAAAATTGGTCGTAATTTTATTCCTTACAAATATTCTATTATATAAATAATGTCGTATAGTTGCAATTAGTTAGTAATTACATGCCATTATTACATTTTAATATTTTATTTTAAATATTAATTATATTATTTTAATTTTAATATTATATAAATAAAATAACTATATTATTTATATACCACATATATTAAATACATACACTGTCTTAAAAATGAAGTTTATATTAATTGTGTCATCAATGTTATGTTATGTTAAAGTGTCATCAAAACAATTACGCGCAATTGTGTTTTCAAGGATAATGAAAACAATATTTTGACACTGTCTTTTTCAACGTTTAAGTTAGCATTATATAAAGCATTAATATAAATATAATGCTTTCATTTTATCAAATTTTCCTATCTCCGTATAAGTAATATTATAATCCCTAACAAAATTGTATTATATAATATATTTTAAATGTATACTACTAACATCTTAACAATATAAAATTGTTTGTAAGTAAATGGTATATTTTTTTATGATTTTACTTTAAAGAATGAAAATAAGAAAATCCACTTATAAAATAGAAAAATTTTAACCCAGGTCAAATGAACAGACATTTTTACTATGCGATAATCAAAGGGGCTGTCTCATAAATATCAGGTACAATGATTACATAAAGGGAAACAAAGTTGATCCTTTGTCGCATATCTCTAATACTATAATAAAAGGTAATTGTATACAGATAATAGAAAACAATATTTTAACTCAGAAATTTTAATCTGTATCTAATTTAAAAATAAACTATTTTTATGAGAGATAAGTTTTCAAGTTTCCGTAAAATAATACGGTTTCTTATCTAATATAATAATAGAATTCCTTATAACATCAGGTAATAATGTGACGTGGGGGGGATGTAAATGAACAATTCGAGTTTTAAGTATTTTGTTGTTCAGTACCACGTTACACACCATTCGAACAACATGGACCGCTCAACGACAGAATTCACTGACGACGAATGTATTATCGTAGAATGCATAATAAGAAGACCGAAATACAATGCATTGCCAGTGACCACTAAACCTTCGTTTGAAACCGATGATTTGGATGGCGAAAATTGGGACAATGACAATCACCCCGCATTGTAAGTATAATATATATAAATAAATCGAAAAAATTTAAAATAAAAATAGCAAATTGCACGGAGAAAAGTATATTTAAAAAATAATATGCTTTTCATTTAAAATTGCCATACTTTATAGAAATACAGTCAAAAAGATCATTATTCAGTTTAATTTCAATTACATACAAAAGTTCACAATATTTCCTTAATAATTTTTCTGCGTATAATAATAAATTCATAAAAAATGTAAACTCTGCTTTTCTTATCAGTTGAAATTAATTTATTATTTATTTATTATTATAAACAAATTTGTATCTTTTAATTTATTTAATTTACGATAATTTTGCTTAAATATATATTGATACTACTTATCGCATTTTTTAATTGTAATGAGTTTTCAAATTATCTATATACTACTCTACATTAAGTTTGTATACTTTCGAGAATAATTGTGCTGCTTACTGGCAAAATATTGTACTTTCATTGATAACATAGAAAACTGACTTAACCTGTAAACTATCCTTCCATGACATTTTACCGCGCTGTCTGAGAAAATTAATAACATACTAATATAATTTTGTCTAACTGTATACTAATGATTTATAAAATACCATAATATTTCTCTGCAATTATTTTTACTATACATATAGTAATTTTATTATACATTTGTGTACAATTATATATTTATATTATTTTCTAGAAAGTAACTAATATATACAATTACTTCTAATTTGTTACAGTTGGAGTTATCCCAGCAGATTCCAACATGTGTTCGGGTCTCCTGATACTGTCGAGGAGGTGGACATTGAATGGCTACCTGAAGAGGATATGACAGAGATTGAAGGCGATAACGATGAAATTTGGATCACCTGTGAAAGTAATTATCACACTGCATTGTAAGTATATTTCATAAATAGGTATATAAATAATTAAACAAATCATTAATAATTATTATATAATTATAATTATAAATAATTAACAAATAAAATATTTTTCTGTTACAGGGTTTCTACAGATAATTCTACATGCAGTTCTACACCCTCTACCTTCCAACACTTCGACAAAGAAGAGGTGGAAATTACATCGGTTCCGGAGGAATTGCCGAACACTCATTCACGGAAAAAACGCAAATCCCAAATTGTAATAAATCCCTTTTATAAAAAAAAGAAATATTAAATAAATTAGTTAATATAATATGTTTATAATATGTAAATACGAGTGAATGTGTGTGCGATATGTAATATACTTAAATGTTTGTATGATAAAATAATCTTAAAATAAATGTATACTTAAAAATTTCATTGTTATCATTTTGAGATTCACATTTTCCCATGAATTCATATTTCGATTACATATAAAGACTCGTACTAGCTCAGTATAAGCGTATTAAGTCGATAATTACAAACTCTTAATTTCAAATCTCATAGATATATTTTTCAACGTTTTATCAATAATAATTAGTTCTAAACAGAATTCTCAGAATATTTAATTAATATTTTGATATTACAAAATCCAGATATTTAATGTACACAGAACTTCCTCGAAAATGCAAAAATATTTAATAATTTATTAGTTTTTAAAATTAAAACGAAAACGATATTCACGCGAAATGATAATGAGATTCAACTTTCACACTATTAGTATTGACACGCAAATTGACATTCTATAGCGCAACAAATATTTAGGGCTAATTTAGATCTTTTCATGTTGTAAATATCATACGTATTACAATTTTTAAATATTAAACAAATGTTTTTTTTTAATTTTTTACATAATATTAAATCAAATATTTTCAATAATTGGAGAACATTTTAATTTATAAAAATCATGCACTATTTATTAATGTTAGAAATTTAATCATTAAATCTTAAATACCAAAAATTGCAATTTCAATTGCAATCGTAGTATTGAATCTTAATGATTTTCAATCAGTGAAAGCTTGAATTGAGCCAAATTTAATTATTAACTAAAAATTTGTTAAATTACTAAGAAATGCAAACAAAGTACAATTCAAACCAAAAGGTTTACTTTACAAAGATAAAAAATGTACGAGCCGAAAGTTTTAAAAATATCGTATAATATTAAACATTAAGTGTTTTTAATTTGTTTAATTAAAATTTATACTACAATATTCACAGTTTCTTAATAATTATTAATAAAACAAAATTAAGTAATAATTTATTAATTATAATATTTTCCAATGTTTTCATAATTTCGAACTATTTAAATAACAAGTTTACAGCAACAGAAACCTTTGCGAATCTATAAATCTTAATTACATACAAGTGTCTAATATATTTGGACGAAGTTAATTTTCCAATACAGCAGACAATAATCTTCTAATAAGCTTCTAATAAACTTGTGCATACGCAAACATTGCATAATATAAATTGATAAATCGTCCTCTCTTGTATACCTTGTGATACTCATTTAATTTCAAACTTTATCAAATTTTAATATTATTCAATTAGTAAATATCAGAAATTTCATTACTTATCGGTTAATAAACTTAGTTGGCATACATTACTGAAATCCTTAAGGAGAAGCATCATTACATTATATACTTATGAGTATTATACAATTGAATTGTGTTAATACAGTTTACCGATCATTTTCGCAATTATAAATTTCCAAATTTCTCCATTTAAATTGATTTTTAGCTATATTGAATTTAATTTTATCGTTCAAGAAATCAAAAAGAAAATGTTTATTTAAAATAGGTAATTATTTTCATTAATTAATGTTAATAAATATTAAAAAATATAAACATGTTCAGTATTTATTTAAAAGTTGATATATTTAATATATGTCTTTATTATAATCAAATGATTATATATTTTAAATATTACTTTTATATTTTATTTATTTGTATTAAAATGTTTATATTTAGTATCTTACTTAAATTACTGTATATATAATACAATTGTATATACAATACGATATGGTAATTTCAGTTGAAATTCAAGTCTAATCAATTAAGTTCTGACATTTCAGACACAAAACAGTCGGCATTTAAAGTTTAACTTTACTTTTACAGTATACATAAATATAAATATAAATGTATACATAGAGTACATATTTTACACTTCAATACAGTGCATTTTTAATACAATATAACGTAGTTAAGTTATATATGTAACCATTTACAAAGAATGTCTTCCAGAAATAGCTGAAAAAGTGTATACATCTTGATGATACTATACCAAACCCTTCTTCATTATGGAGTGATGTATATTCGTAACCCCATCCGAAGTGATGTTCTTACAGAACATGGAACTTGTATCAGCATGCCAGACAAAGTGAGCGAAACACCTTTACATTGGGCGGTTAAATTTAATAACATGGAAGCCATGCTTATGGTTTTGAACGTGAACGCTGGTAAACAGTGCAAAGTTCATTTGGAGAAACCGCATTAAATGCTGCTATACGGCAAAATCTGCAAAACTAGGTAGAATTGTTAATTAAAAATGTAGCAACTGTTTTGACATGCATACCTTTTGGTGCCATTTGGATGATTTCAAAATAACATTATTATATGGACAATATGTACTAGACAAAATCATCATATTAAGTCTATAAAATTATGTATATATATTTATAAATAATTAATAAATGTTACTTATTTTTAAAAATAGAAACGACTAGTTCTATATTAAAAAATAATAATGTAATAATTATTCATACAAAAATTATAAATGAAAAAATAATTATTTTCATAAAAATATATTTATTTTAAAAAACTAATTGTATACAATTTGTTGTCAGTTTTAGAAATTTTTTTAAATCATTTTTTTAAATTCTCAGTTTATTATAAATCAATGTGGTCTTTTTAGTGCTTCAATTTATAAGAAATTTATTTTATATATTCTGTTATCTATAATTAGTAATGATTTGTTTAATATCAATTTGTTGCAATAATATTAATATATTTCAGGTGGAAGTGAATTGTTAATATAATTTTAGAAATTGTATATAAACTAAAATTAAAATATTATGTGTTTCACTTGTTATACATATTTAATTGTTTAAATATTAAGTAGCTATATACTTGTTCAGATAATAGGTGCTACAAACTATAAACTTCTCGAGTGATCGGTCTATTCGTAGTCTGGGGAGCATCGCTATGAGATTTACATATTCAAATTAAATGCGTATAACGTTAACATTCGAATGGCTTTAAAAATGCAATAAATTTAATTAAATGTACAATTTGTTTGCGTAGCAAACATGTTTATTGTGTAAATAATTCATTAACTTAATGTCATGTTGATTATTATTAATTGATGACAAAACTTTAATTTGTGCATTTTTTGTTTAACAAATAATTTGCAGTTTGGAAGAGATATAATATTACGTTTTCATATGTAATATTAAAACTTGTTTTTTCTTTAATAAATTAAAAATACAATTAATTTCATATTCAATTAAATACAGAGAAAAAAAAACATTTAGATAATAGAATTATCTATTTCTTTATTAATTATTATAACAACCAAATTTAAATGTGCTATTAATTAGTTAAAGAAATAAATATAATATATTTATATAATATATATAACTGCATTTAATTATTTGACCAATTTTTAAATAAGTTGAACATTTGTTTTGATTTATTGAAAAATTTAGTTTGACTTTTAAAGTAAGTGTATAATTATAAAACTGTATAATTACAAATCTTAAACGAATCTCAAAACACGCTAAAATATAATTCACTTCGTATATGTCGCAGGTATTGACATAATGCAATTATACAGCATTTGTACTCGTGATAGGATATTTCCATTCTTTTTTGTTTATATTTGAGCGTTCAAATAACATTTACTAGATGAAAAAATAAAAATGTTATTTCAGTATTGAATGCGCTGTTGAATTTGCAATAGAACGCATACACCATTATGTAAGCGTTATTATAAACTAAATAAAACTATTTTTGTGTTTATCAAACATTTCGTCGACATTTACATTCAGTGTTTACGTTCGGAAGTCCCATCGAATATAATTTCAATGTTGAACACAAAAAATGAAATTATATTTGAAAGGCCTCGAAAATATCAACATTCAAACTATATACATATTCAGAATTTCAAGATTAATTTGTAAATTTTATTATATATTATGTATATGTATATATAAATAAAAATTATATAATTATATAATAAAAATAAAATTACATGTAAATGCCTGGAGAGGTTAACAATAAACTTTCGTGCATCCGTAATCTTCTATATAAGTGAGACGAAATTAATAATTTTATTCAGGTCCATCAAAAGGTCGCATAATATGTGATACGAGTTTGTTGGTGTTGGCGTAACTATCCGTTTTCGTTTGCGCTTCCTTGTTTTTCGGCGACCCCACCAGTACTTCTATTTCCTTACGAAAGAGGGATTTAATTGTCTGGGAAGACTTAGTCGAGCTGTTGCAAATTTGCACCTATGGTATTTAACAGAAATATAGTAAATACAGAAGAATAAAATAACGTCACATTTAGTCCCAAAAACACGACGCATTTTCAAACCGTTGTTTCATAAAGTAAACATAACCGTTTTTATAAACGTGTTATTATTATGGTTGAGATTGGAAAATGATATTCAGCGCTTTTGTCTTTGTCTTAATTATTTGTTTTCTTATTTTTATCTCATTGTTTCAGTACTGAAAGGTCATTTTAGAACTCAGCCTAAATTAGTACTTGCATTGTTTAGTTTTGACCTGATTGACTTTTAAGAATACGTTGTATTAATAAGGGATAGACAATGTTATTTGGATAAGTGTGTCCTTTTTTTAATACCACAGAAGCTTTCGAAAAGTAACAATATTTATTATTGAAAAGGGAATTTGAATAGCATTGTCTATCATTTATTATTATAAAGTATTGTTATTTTTCGAAAGCAGCATTCATCTTTGTTGTTATGAAAACATGTAGAAAATGAACGCGGTCGTTTTGAATGCAACTTGTATAGTTTATTCAATTGAATTTAGAATAAGTCAAAATGGCCGCACGAATGTACATCGTATGAGTATAGATATAATGACATAAATAAATTAATAGATATTAGAGAAACGGACATATAACTCTACTAAAAACAATTACGCTTTCTCTTTTTAAGAATAATCCAGGATTAATTATTAATCAGTACACGGAAAAAAATTTTCAGTTTAAAACAACATTTTTAGTATTTGATTCTACATTAAGCATAAAGCTAACCTGTAAATGTTATATTTACAGTAAAGTCAATGCTCCGGCTTAAATTTTGAATCAAAAGTATTCACATGTTGAATCAACATTAAAATGATGCCGAGTTACACAGAAAATTTCAAAAGACATACTTATTATTAATAATTATGTTACAGAAATAATATATATTAATGAATAATAC